>APFE031412663.1:0-34483 GCA_000404065.3 Pinus taeda | reverse complement strand
GAAAAGCATAAAGCTTTAGAACCTAAGAGTGAGAAATGTACTTTTTTGGATATTCTGAAGATGTAAAAGGTTATAGACTTATTCCATTTAAGTCCAAAAATGTTATCATTAGAAGAGATGCAGAATTTGATGAAAATAAGTCGGCCTGTGAGCCTAGTCTGGCGGATGTGCCACCTCTTCCTATCTCTTCTACTTTTGAAAACATTTCTTCTTCAGATGATGAAAGTGAGGATGATAATCCTCCACCACCTTCTCAGGATCCCCAACTTCCAAGATGGGTCCGTGCTACTCGGGATGCAGCAGGTGATCTTGCTGGTGATCCTACAGATCAGCGACGTACACGTTCTCAATTTGAAAGAGCCTCTTCTTTACTGGCTCAAGCTCCAGTAAATCATGATCCTGAAACTTTTGCAAAAGCTTCAGTCCATCCACATTGGGAAGCAACTATGAATGAATAATATCATTCATTGTTGGCAAATGATACATGGGATCTTGTTCCTCTACCAAAGGGACGCAAACTTGTTAGATGTAAATGGGTTTACAGAACCAATTATGGACCAGATGGGAAAGTTGATAAACATAAAGCTCGTCTTGTTGCTAAGGGATTTTCACAGGTTGAAGGCATTGACTACACTGAAACCTTCTCCCCTGTTGCCAAAATGAATTCTATCCGCCTTGTTCTTTCCCTTGCTGCCTCTTTAAAATGGGAAGTCCATCAGATGGATGTTAAATCTGCCTTCTTGCATGGGGACTTGCATGAAGAAATCTATATGGAACAACCCATTGGCTTCATCCAAACAGATTCCAGCCTTGTATGTCGACTTAAGAAATCTCTTTATGGTCTCAAGCAAGCTCCTCGGGCTTGGTATGCCAAAATGGATAGCTTTCTTTTAGAATCTGGCTTTTCTAGGTGTTATTCTGACAATACTATGTACACCAAGAAAGTGGGCAATTCTCTTATCATCCTTGTTCTTTATGTTGATGATCTTATTCTTACTGGTAGTGATCCCAACCTTATAAACCATGTGAAGTCCAGCCTTAAAAAGAAATTTGAAATGACAGACTTAGGACACTTACACTATTTTCTCGGTCTTCAAGTCTTGCAATCAAAGGAGGGTATTTCCCTTTCCCAGTCCAAGTATGCTTGTGATATTCTTCGTCATTTTCACATGGAAGATTGTAAGCCAGCTCCTTCTCCCTTTCAGTCTGGAGTCAAACTTTCAGTCTCTTGTACTTCTCCTGAAGTTGATGCTACCTTATACCGTCAACTTGTAGGAAAACTCTTGTATTTAACCCATACTCGTCCTGACCTTTCCTTTGTTGTTGGCCTTGTTGCTCGTTTTTTGCAAAACCCCCGTGAAAGTCATTGGAAAGCAGCTAAAAGAATACTTCGTTATGTTCGAGGTACAATACAGTTTGGGTTTCATTACAGTGCCAAAGCAACTCCTCTATTAGTTGGTTTCACTGATTCTGATTGGGCTGGTGACCCTGATGATCGGAAGTCTACTGCCGGTTATGTCTTCACTCTTGGTTCAGGACCTATTACATGGGCTTGTAAGAAACAGGCTGCCATTTCTCTTTCGTCAGCAGAAGCAGAGTATCGTGGTGCCGTGGAAGCTAGTAAGGAAGCCTTGTGGCTTCGTCAGATCCTATCAGATTTTGGCTTTGAGCAGCAGCATCCGACTACACTTTGGTGTGATAATCAAAGTGCCATTCAGCTTTGCAAAGATCCAGTTCAGCATCAGCGCAGCAAACACATTGAACTTCACATGCACTTCATCAGAAAGCTCATTCATGACCATGTTCTTGAAGTGCCATATTGTTCAACAGATGATCAAGTTGCAGACATCTTCACAAAGGCTCTCACAGAGGCGAAGTTCACTAGACTTCGATTTATGGTTGGAGTTCAGGAAGTTGTCACTAAGGGGGGATAGGCTCTAGTGCCTCCTTCCTTCTCCTATTGTGTCATATTTGTAAATCCTTCAATCCTATCCCAAGTTGTTCTTAAGGGGGGATTAGGATATTCCGACACATAGGAAATTAGTTAAGTTCAACTTGGTCTAGTATAGAGTTAGGTATAGAGTTAGGTATAGTGTGTTTCTTTACCGTTGTACATTTTGTAACTTACAATCCGACGGTCACGATATGTAGTGATCCGACGGTTCATTCTCTCCTCGGTATTACCGACACCTGATCCGTGGCTTGACACCCGATTGGTCCATGAATTCTATTTAAAGGCATGGAGGGTCATTTGTAGCTTAACCGTGCATGAGAGAAGCTTATGTAAATTTTCATTCTTTTATTAATAAATTGCCTGTAGTAGCCACGTTGGCGCAGGCCGTGGACTGTTTCCCTCTCTGAGGGTTTTAACCACGTCAAATACTAGTGTATTGATCTGTGATCTATTTGTGAGTGGTGTCCTTTTGGTGTTCTGTCTGAGGAACTTACCCTGTAAATTCTTACACCTCTATCCAGATACAGATGTTTTGACAAATCCAAAAACTAGATGATCAAATTCCACAGATGACAAATTTTGTTGCCAGTGCTGGGCAGCGATGGCTGCTCCAAGCTCTGTGCTGGAACTGTGTCACCTCCTCTAGGAGCTGCATCACCCTCCCAGTGAGCCTCCCTTGCTCAGAAGTCAATATGATGAACTACTACTTTCTCTGCCCCACAGAAAAAGCCTAGTGCTACCTCTAAGGAACTGCGTCAGCTCCTCTAGCTTTTGCACCCCTCTCTCTGGAGCTACGCTATCTCTCTTGCTCTTTCCATGCCTCTTTGCTATGTATCCTCAGCCTTGGACTAAAGTCCCTTTGCTGAACTACCCCTCACTGCAACTCAGATCACTTGGCTCGACTTTCTCAGCAAACCATGCCCCAGAAAAATCGAACTCTTTGGTCTCTTGGTGTATCTCCAATTGACCCTCAAGCTTCCTCTTATACTTTTTCTGTTGACAAATCAACGACCGTGATCTAATCTATAATCCACGGCTAAGATTAAAACAAACTTGATCCTCGTCATTTAGAAGTTTCTCACCCATATTCTTATTAATACACATTAATATTTTTATTTTCCTAAGTTTAGACTTAGGAACCCATTAAAAATATTAATTATTTAATAACTCCTCATCTAGGTGGAATTTCTCCAAACGATTTCTGGGTTCTGGAGATATCATGTGTTCTAGCCCCTCCACCAAACTTAGGAGCTAGAGCACATACAATGCTACCCAAAATCAACAATTCGTCCATCAAAGGACAACACACAGAGTCTCCAGGAGGGCTGCTACCTATCACTGCTGCAAGTCACTTTTGCTACAATGAACATGGGTTGCTCCAATCTTGTCTTCTAGGCTAGCTAATATCTGAGCTCCAATCTTGTCTTCTAGGCTGGCTAATATCTGAGCTCCAATCTGCCAATCAAGTAGCTTTTTTCATCCATCAAAGAGCTACACATTAGGCTCCACACTTCACCCAACTTTCAGTTGTCACACTTCCTTTAGGACTGCTTGTCAAGGGCTACTTTGGGTAGCGAAAACGCTTCCCTCCACCTGTCCAATGGCACCCAATACTAAACTATGAAATTTGCTCCTAGGTTAGGCTTCTGACCACCAAGTTAAGCCCTCCAAATCACTACAACTCAGGATCCCAAAGGCGGATGCTGAACCCTGCGCAACTCATGTCGCATTTTGGTCAGCACATAAAATATGTCAAGATGAATTTGCCTCTCCCTCTCCAATGTGTAGAGGAAACCTACAAGTGCTACCAACCCCATCTATGTAAGTCTAAAGAGGGCTGCTCCGATGCTCTATTGTGCACTCTAGATGGACCATTAGGGAATCCAACCGTTCCCCAACGCGAGTCAGTTTGTCCGCTGAATTGGTACAAATCACTCTCATGCCCTCCAACCCCTTGTTTTGATGCAAAATGGCCTCTAGTATTGCGTGGCCCTCTCTCTTAATGCTGGAAGGTCGGCTTGAAATTATTGAAACTGTCGTGGGCATCTATCACCTGTAGACTCGGTCACAACTCTGGATACCTCAACGACTGTCGAAATCTCATCCATGGGTGGCACCTCCTCAACAGATGGCTCTATGGGTGTAGGCTCTATCCTCTCCACCAAGGTGTCAACTGGGGCTATCAAATATGAAAATTTCATATATTGCAATAACTGAAAAATATTCTTCTCACTAACAAATTGATTATGTGGTTTATTTGCTACGAAAAATATCGAATAAGTTTACTACTGCAATTTTCACAATAAATTATTGCAGAAAATAAAATGTTGGAATTAGAGAAATTCTAGGACACACATAGAAAACATTATCACAGTTATTTTTGGACAATTTTCCTCGGAAAAACCCAATGTGGGAAAACCGGTGCAATAGATGAGGGTTTTCTTATTAATTTTTTCAGCAACAAATTTGAGTACAAGAATTATGACAATCAAGATAGAAAAAACACTGAGAGAGATTTTATGAGAAATTTCTCACTCTCCACAACAACTTCTTGACCTTGAGATGGACCCTCTGCCCATGCGTTGGTGCCTCTGGGTCACTCTCTGCGCAGTGCTCTGTGGAATATGCTCTCCCTCATGCTGGCCCTACCTGAATTCAGAAATATGCCTTTCGAACTCCTACTGCTACCCTCTCTTTCTCACTTGCTACTCACCCCCTGACTCTATCTCCTCGACTGAATCATAGCCATTGGGTGAATTGATCTGCCTGGGCAACTGAGTGCACTGGTGTGTTCTCCATCTACCCATCGACTTCTTATAATCTTCTATTGGAGCACCAACGGCCAAGATTAAGACATAATAGATGGCCCAAATTATTTCCCTATCGATCTGTGTGAGTTTTTAGAACATTCACACCATGAATTAATTAATTTTGATTAATTAATCATATTTCCTAAGTTTAGTCTCAGGAAATATTTAAAAACTGATTAATAAATCTAATTAAGTCGTTTCTAGGTGGAATTTCTAGAAACAATTTTTGGGTTTGGAGATCTCATGTATTCTAGCCTCTCCACAAAATTTCGTGGCTAGAACACATCTGATGCTACAAAAACTAACACTTCCTCTTAGCGAGGAATGTGTTCTAGAGCTACAATTGATTGAAGCAACACCCTGTCTCTGCACCACGCCCTTTCATATTGTTGATGTATGGCTACTGTTGCCCACCAACCACTGCGGAACTCTGATATACGCTGCATTTGTGCTGCTGATGACCCTGCTGAACTGTTGCCAACACTACATCTGCAATGCAACTCCCTCTCATTTGATGTTGCTGCAACTGCAACATTTGCAACTAAGAACCATCTAAGGTACTCGATATCTGCTACTAAAACAAGTTCTCCACCATACCCATCTGTTCGCTGAACTCGATGAACATAGCTCTCCCTAGAGCTTTTGTGAGTATGTATGCTACCTGATTTCCTGTGGGAACATACTGCAGTTGAACTGCCCCATGCTGTACACAGTCTGATGAAATGACATTTGATATCTATGTGCTTCGACCTGTTATGAAACACTGGATTCTTAGAGAGTTTTATGCAACTCTGATTATCACAGTAGACACTAGTTTGCTTCCATCCTCTGCCTGAACAAGCTCACGAGAAGCTTCCTAAGCCATATAGCTTCGCACGTAGCTGTGCTGGTTGCCATATATTCTGCTTCTGCTGAGCTCAGTGCTATTGACTTCTGCTTCCTGCTACACCAAGAAACCATCCCTAATCCAACACTGAAGCAGTACCCGGAGGTACTTTTTCTGTCCACTAAACTGCCTACCCAATCTACATCTGTGAATCCACATTATCTGGCATCATTTCCTCGAGTACATTTCAACCCATACCCAACTATGTTGTGCACATACCTCAGAATGTGCCTTGATGCTGCCCAATGTACCCTTTTTGGCTCAACCATGAACTGACTAAGGATATTGACAATGAAACAAATGTTTGGCCTAATGTTGACCAAATACATGAGAGACCCAATGAGCTGTCTATATAAGGTGGGGTCGACTTCCTTGCCCCTTGATGCATCTATCTTCTTCCAATTGGTTATCATGGGCATAGTCATGGGCCGACAATCTTGCGTTTTGAACCTCTTCAGAATATCTATAGCATATCTCCCTTGCCCATGGAAGATCTCCCCATTCTTCTGCCAAACTTCCAATCCTAGAAAATAGTGTATGAACCCCATATCCTTCATATCAAATTCTATTGCAGGGTTCCTCTTGCAGTGTTTTATGAGCCTTGATGATCTTGTCAAAAAAAGATAATCCACATACAAAACCAAAATGAGTGGCTCGTCCTCTACCATTAAATAGTAGAGGCTGGGATCTGCATCACTCTTGAGGAATCCCAACTGATACAAGTAACTGTCAATTCGACCATACCATTCCCTGGGTGCCTGCTTGAGCTCCTATAGGGATTTCTTCAACCTGCACACATGTGTGTGCTTCTCATGAGTTTTGAAGTCTTCAGGCTATTCTATATACACCTCTTCTTCTATCACCTTGTTCAAGAATGTTGTCTTGATGCCCATTTGGTGAATCTCCCAGCCCATATGAGCTGCTAGGGATATAAAAATTCTGATAGAGGTATTTATGGTGACTGGGGCAAAGGTCTCCTCATAGTCTATTCCTTCTTTCTGTGCATACCCCTTTGCCACGAACCTAGCCTTGTACTTCTCCACACTACCATCTGCAGCGTATTTGATCTTCTAGATCCATCTGGAACCTACAACTGATCTATTCTCTGGCCTCGGCACTACCTCCCAAACATCATTTGTCATGATAGAACTATACTCTTCTACGATGGCATCCACCCACACCTGATGCTATGCAACTTGCTCAAAGCTAGAGGGTTGTATAACTTGAGCTACCAAGGCTTCATATCTATTAGGTTGCTTGCGTTGTCTCTTGTCTGTCCTAGAAGTTCCGATAAACTCCTCTGAGTCTCTCAATGTCTGACGAACTTCCTTGTTGGCTCTACCACTGGTGGTAGGAGGTTCAATCATTTGCTCCTCTTGTTCTTGCTGCTTCGTTCGCTAAGAAACCCCTTCTAGTCCCACTAGTTGTCCCTACTGTTGGACAAACAGAGCCTCTGATGATTGTTTCTGATCATCTGCAGACATCTCTCGAGATCTCCTAAAAGCTCTGTCCTCCATGAACTTTACATCTTGTCTCACTCCAATCTTCCTACTGCTAGGAATGTAGATCTTGTATGCCTTTGAGGTCTCGCTATACCTTGCAAGGAACCCCTTATCTGCAGCCTGACCCAATTTACTGCGTTTTTCAAGTGACACGTGGCAGTAAGCTGCACTCGCAAAAATCCTCAAGTGACTTACTTTAGGCTTCTTTCCTATGAAGACTCCCTCTGACTTTTTCTTCCCAAATGCTCTATGAGGAATTTTGTTCTGAATGTACACTGCTGTGTTAAATGCTTCTGCCCATAGAAATATGGGAAGATCTTGATCATACAACATAGCCTTCGTAACCCCAATTATCATTCTGTTTTTTTGCTCCGCTACTCCATTCTGCTGAGGGTTATATGGGGCTCTCCATTCTCTTTTGATGCCCCTTCCTTTGTGCAGAAATTTTTGAAATCTTTATCAATGTATTCTCCACCATTATCTAAGCGAAGCACCTTGATCTTCTCCCCTGTCGTGTTCTCTATGAGTGCCTTAAACTCTTTGAATCGATCAAAGACCTCATATTTGGTCTTTAAGAAGTAGATCCAGGTCTTTGTGGAATGGTCATCAATAAAGGTGACGAAGTATTCTCCATCACTAAGAGCTCTACTGGACATAGGGCCACAAATATCTGAGTGTATCAGTCCTAAAACACCATTTTCTTTACTGCCACTTCTCGGGAATGTTGCCTTCGCGTACTTCTCAAGTACGCATCCTCTGCATACATCATCATGCTCCATACTGAGAACTGGAACTCCTGTTACAGTTTCTCTGAGCATTTTGAGTGCTCCATGGTGTAAATGTCCCACTCTTGTGCCACAATTCGTTCAACTCCTTTCCATTGCTATAGTCATTGTCTATTAGTGCCACTGGAGAATTGAGTTGCAACCTATATAACCTGTTGCTTCAAGCTCCAATTTGTTTCACCTTCTTCCAGCTTGAGTGTTTGACATACACTTTCTTCCCTATGAAGTGTACATAATACCCCATTGTCCTGCAACTGGGACACTGAAATTAGGTTCATACCCAATCTAGGAACTTGCAATACATTAGTAGCACTGGTGTTGGCTCTTGACTCCCTCTGAAACTCTATGGTGCCTCTCCCTACAGGAGTACATTTACTTTTGTTGCCCATAGTGATCTCGAAGTCCATTTGCTCTTCTTGATAACTAGAGAAATATTCCCTAACAACTGTCATATGAGCTGAAGCTCCACTATCTATGTACTAGACACCAGGTGAAGTTGATCATGGTAGGAACACAGATTCATCCTCCAACCTGGAAGATAAATCCCAATCATCCTAACTATTAATTCTATCCATGATTTTCTGTGCTATTTCTCTTTCCTCTCGATGCTAACTTTGTTCAGCAAACTGTTGCAAAAATTACTGCATCCAGCTAGAGATCTAGAGAAATCACGTTTTTCTGTCACTCTTAGAAAAGCTTATTTTCCTCGAGAATTACGGCTTCTTGGCCTAGAGATTATGCTACCCTCTGGGGATTCAAATTGTTGCTCACACTCAGCAGTGAACCTCTTCCTTTTGTCTGCTATTGAGCTCTCTCGCTGATCATATCTGCTCTGATATCATATGAAAATTTTATCTATTGCAATAACTAAAAAATATTCTTCTAATTGACAAATTGATTATGCAGTTTATTTGCTACGACAAATATCGAACAAGTTTACTACTGCAATTTTCACAATAAATTTTGTGTAAAATAAAATGCTGGAAATAGAGAAATTCTAAGACACACATAGAAGACATTAACAAAATTATTTTTGGACAATTGTCCTCAGAAAAACCCAACATGGGAAAACTGGTGCAGCAAATGAGGGTTTTCTATTAATTTTCAGCAGCAAATTTGAGTACGAGAATTCTGGCAATTAAGACAGAGAAAAAATACTTAGAGAAATTTTATAAGAAATTTCTCACTCTCCACAACAACTTCTTGACCCCGAGATGGACCCTCTGCCCATACGCTGGTGCCTCTGCATCACTCTCCATGCAGTGACTACACGATGCTCTATGGAATATGCTCTCCCTCATGCTACCTCTTCCTGAATTCGGAAATCTTCCTTTTGGACTCCTGCTGCTACCCTCTCTCTCACCTGCTACTCACCCTTTGACTCTATCTCCTCAACTGAATCACAACCACTGAGTGAATTGATCTGTCTGAGCAACTAAGTAACTGCACTGGTGTTTTCTCCATCTACCCATTGACAACTTCTTATAATCTCCTGTTGTAGCACCAACGGCCAAGATTAAAACATAACAGATGGCCCAGATTATTTCCTTGTCGATTCGTGTGAGTTCCTAGAACATTCACACCATGACTTAATTAATTTTGATTAATTAATCATATTTCCTAAATTTAGTCTTAGGAAATATTAAAAAACTGATTAATAAATCTAATTAAGTCATTTCTAGGTGGAATTTCTAGAAACGATTTCTAGGTTTTGGAGATCTCATGTATTCTAGCCTCTCCAAAAATTTCATGGCTAGAACACATCCAATGCTACAAAAACTAACATCAAAGTGGTCTCTAATAATTGTGACAACTGCGCCACATCGGGTATATCGATGTGCTCCTCACCAACCTATGGGCTCTCAACATCATGCTCAACCTCCACTTCCTTAGGCTCCTAATATCTAAATCCAGGTCTCCGCTAGCAAAATCGCCTCCTAGTCTCACCCTCTAATTATCCCTGGCCTGTATGCTCCTTTTGAGGAGATTGGGTGTCCTGACTCTGTCGACTTACCCCACATGGTGTAGATGGCTACTCCCCCACGGTCTATGTACCTCAAGTGTCTCTGCTGAAAGGATGAGGATGGGTCTGGTCTGTCACCCTCCTCAACTGGGTCAACCTCTCATCGTTCCAACAAACTCCACCCCAAAATTCCTACATACTGAATTTCCCTTGAGCCATGGGTTTGTCTACGGTTTCACCAATCACTATTCCTACATACCCGAATCTTCCATGATCTTACTGGTGGCCCACAACTGAGCCAAGATCATGCTTTGATATACAAATCAGAGAACCGAAAATGAGTCAGAAACATGTCAAAATGGGCCAATTTTATTATATAGCTGAAGGAGTACAAAATAGATTGGAGTGAGTGCACTTGGGCTTGCTTAGAGCAACCTACAAGCCCTAGGTGGATGAATATCAACTACTCAAATGATGCAGGAAGCTCCTCAACAAATCACTGTGTTGGCCCTTGAAGTACACTGTTGGTTGAGTTGGGACCCCTTATTAACTCCTCAAATCTGCTCAAAAAATTCTGCCAAATTATTTCTAAGATCCTTGTCAAAAGCCTAGAAAAACCCAGAAAGGGTTTTGGCAAATTGTACTGACCATTCGCGACCCAAAATTTCAGAGCTCTCCTCCCGACTAGCTGCCCAATAATTCTGCTGTTTGGAGCACCAAAACTTCCCCAAAAATTCTACAAAATTAGGAGCCAACTCCTTGACCCCTCATCGACAAAACCCCTAAATTTTTCGTGCTAATTCCGACCTCCCGGAATTACCCAAAATTGGTACTACACCCTCCTTAGTAGAGACTGCGTCCCTAGTGGCTCTATTTGCTGCAAACTCTCCCTATTTCTACTCATTCTACAATAGGAATGGTATAGGAAATTTTTTCGGATGTAGGGGAGAGGTTTTACATCAAATCCCGACACAAGATAGCTGAAGCCAACTCCACAAAAACGTTGTCTAGTGACCCCCTGCGTAGGCCCTAGGAAAATAAATTTGTTCCTCTCAATATCAGTCACCTCCAGCTCCAAAACTTTCCACAGAGGTTGAGCTCTCCCTCAAGCAACTCCACTGATTTTGTCCCTAGAAAATACCCCTGGAAGCTCACTAAAATGAGTGGTACAGTTTCTCTACTGCATTCTCCCTAGAGTAAGAATTGCCTGAAGGAATATGCTGAAATATGTTGCAATACTCCACAACCCTCTCACCAAAGTAGAAATGGCTTGTCTTCCTAGGGTGGCATTCGAAGTCCACCGAAATAAGGGTGATTTCTCCCCATGGAGAACTCTGTGCTAAGCAACACTAGTGACCCAGCTAAACAGCTTGAGCAACAAAAAAAATGGATGAGTGAACAAAAGACCCCGATAGCTTTTATGCTCTTATTTATAATTTCTTCTTGCTTCCTCATGTGGGTCCCTCCATCCAATATTTCGACCTCCTTCCCTTAGCAATTCGATTTTCCTAAGGAGTTTGAATTCCCTTGTTTGGGTGGCCTCCCACATCCCACTACCAATTTAATCTTTCATTTACTCTAATGTTGGTGGCCATCTCATAAAAATTGAAGTGGGGACTCCCTCCACCCACTTTTCCTAAGTTTACATGCCAAAATATTTTCCCAACACTCAAATGCAAAAATAGAAATTCATTTTAGCAAAATTAATTTAATTGGGGACATTACATCAGCCTCCGGGGCATTGTTCCAAGCTCGACCTAGGGTGTCGGCAAGGGCAAGGGGAGGCTAACACCTTGTGGACCCAATGGACAAATGTGGACCCAGATGAGGAAAAGTGTGAAAAGGGGTTGTAATAAGCGGAGGGGAGTGAGATATATGGTATTGGGAAGCGAGACCACGCAACCAAAATCATGGTTCCCTATGTAGTGCCACTACTAAAGGTATTAGCCAATAGAGGAGATCCCACAGGACTAGGATAGAAGATTAAACCCCAAGCTGAGGTAAGAGAACAAGAGTACAGAGAAAGCCCATTCTTTTCACTGAATCCCCCCACTAATCCATGTCCAAATGTGCCCAAGAAAAGCAAGCATAAATACCCAATTACATAATGAAAAACCATACCTTTAGGATCAGAAGGCCCACCTTCAAACATATGATCATGATAGATGAGCAAGGGTGCAAAATGGCTGGCTCAGGTGGTGGAGAATAATGGCACATCGATCTATCAGGTGGAGTAAACTTTTTGTTGATTCTTGAATATGCTTTCTTCCAGAATTCTGGTACTTGCCGTAATCTACATAAATGTTAGTAGTAGTGATCCTTGTGTGTGTTGAAAGGGAGATAATTGTTGTAAGGGTGTCTTCAAGAGTGCTGATGAGAGGATGTTGAGTGTTGATGAGTGAGAGAGAACCAACAAGTTTTCAATAATGTCAAGAGAGAGATAGCTCCTATAATGATCTTCAAAAGTGATGGCTGCCACTTCAAGTCTTCTTCTTTTTCCTTTGATAGAAAGAGTTGTAACTGCTGCAATGATATCTTCAAATAAGGCAGCAAGATGTGATCTTCAATCTGCCTTTCCTTCACCTTAGAGCTGATTCCATGTTGGGAAACCAAGATGCTTGGAGATGGTGATGATTTCTCGACTTGATAATTACTTGTGAATGTTTGTTGGTTTTTTATTAATATTATGTTCTCTTCATCAAACAATTACCAAAAACATAAAGATCACAAACAAACAAAGGACACTAGAAATTAGGCTTCAAGCTAGGGAAAAACTCCACAAGGAGAAAATCTCAAAAATCATCTTCTTATAGAATCATATCAAAGTTGTTGATCTAGATTGTCATTGATGTCAATATGGAAATAATCTAGGATACTAAATGATGATATGAAGCCAAGGAGAAGCATAGAAGATCAGTGAAAAGAACAGGAGCAGTCAAAGAAGAGCTATCGGAAGAGGTCATTGGAAGCCAAGGAGAAGCAGAGCAGATCTGTGAAAAGAGCAAGAGCAGTCAAAGAAGAGTTGTTGGAAGAGGTCATTGGAAGCCATGAGAAGCAAAGAGGAACACATTGGCGGAGGAGCATACCCAGTGTTAAAGGAGAAATATCAAAGTTAACATATTAGAGGAGTATTGCAGAGCATTAGAGGAGTTAACATATTGGAAGAGCGGGGGTAGGAAAGTACGGACTTCTTTGATCATGGCTAAAGTCCCGCATTCAATCCTAATTGTCGATCTCAAAGTCAACCCTTAGACCATGGTCAACTGCGGGGGTTAAGACAGGTTTTTAATCCATGTGCCAGACGAAGTCCCGCAAACCATTGGTTGAGATAACATTGTGGACCTATTGCATCATTATAATACATCTTAAAGAAATATCGCATCTGCCATACCGCAAGTGTTTAAAGCCTTGTCACGTTAAAACCGCTGACCGCGATATTAGTATGGACCCAATTGTGCCATTATAACACGCCCTATTGTAATATCGCATCCCCTGTATCAGAACTTTCATATCACAATTCATAAATGGATGTCACAGTAAAAACTGCAATTGTGATATTATGATGGACTCGATTGCACCACTATGACATAACTTAATGTAATATCGCATCCATTGAATCGCAAAGTTGAAAAGGGATGACATGTTAAAACCGTTGTTTGCAATAAATTTGTGGACCCAATTGAGGTATCAAAAGAATCTTATTGGAATATCGCATCCATCGCATATCACAAGTCTGGAAGAAATGTAACAATGGTAAACTGCCGATTGCGATTAAGGTGATGATGTGGCAGGTGGGACCACCCATTATATATTTTTTAACTATGTTGATATGTGAAGATCGATGATGTTGATATCGGAGGACATAGTATGTTATGGGCACGACTTGTAAAAGACCTCTGGAAGTTGCAATTGTGATTAAAGGAATGATGTGGCATGTGGGATCTCCAATGTGGATACAACCTCTCTTGTGATGCGATTTCCATGAATAATTAAGTCTATGGAAGAAAGGGCCTCTCTAATATAATTTTAATATGCGACATCATAAGTCGACCTCTCTTCCAAATGAACGTGTTTGTTGAGTATATTGGTGAACTTGAAGAGACAGAGGAAACCGAAGATCAAGAAGTCGAAGGTCAAGCGAGTGCAGAGGAAGCCGAAGATCAAGCGAACGAAAAAGGAATCCAAAGGTCAGGCGTATCAGGCATCTATAACAAAGAACAAGAAAAGGTTCACTAGATGTGAACTGAAAAAAAAAAAAACAGAGAAAGTCATAGGTCAAACAGGAGGACAGAATTAAGTCGTAGGTCCAGCAGGGTTGGGAACAGAGAATAACTACCAAACATATCTAGACAATATACAAGAGAGGGTTGGAGCCCTTAGGGTTGGTGCCTCAGAATTGGTAGGATTGGTGTCCTTGGAGTTGGTGCTCCTAAATCCAAGGTTGGTGCCTTGACAAGGCAGAGTTGGTGCCCTAGAGGTTGGAGCCTCGCAAAGTCCAAGTTAGTGCTTGGCAACTGGTTGAAGCCCTATATACATTGTACTTGATTTATTGTAAATATTATATTAATAAAAGCATTTATTTCTGGTGTTCATTTTTGTGGTCTAAATATAAATGATTTAATTGATAAAAATAACAATTGAAAAGAAATACTGATTCACCCCCCTTCTCAGTATTTTCAACAATTGGTATTAGAGTGAGCTTCTTCATATCAGCCTAACAGCTAAAAGAAGGATTCTTAGTCACTATGAGAAATCAAGAAGTGTCAGGAAGAACTCCTCTATTCGATGGGACAAATTTTGGTTTTTGGAAAAAAAGAATGTCCTACTACTTAATGTCCCTTGGACCTAAAGTTTGGCATTCAGTTTTAAATGAGTACACAACTCCTTCCACTCTTCCAACTGATCAAGACAAAAGGAAAGCTGACATTACAGATGCAAAAGCCTTAAATTCGATCACTAGTGGAATCACTGATTCTGAATTTACAAAAGTCATGAATTGTGGCTCGGCCAAAGAAGTATGGGATAAGCTACTTTTAGCTTCTACGATGGGGACTCCAAAGTTAAGAAGGCAATTTGAAAGTCTGAAAATGGATGATGAAGAATATATTGCATCATATTTTCTTCGAGTAGTTGAAGTGGTCAACACTCTTAAAGGATTGGAAGAAAACATTGAAGAAAGCACTATTGTTCAAAATGTCTTAAGATCTCTCCCAGACAGATTTGACTCCAAAGTAAGTGCTATAGAAGAAATGAAGGACCTAGATACTCTCAAGATGGATGAGCTTCATGGAATCCTCATTGCCTATGAGATGAGAAAAGGAATCCCAAGTTCCAAAGATACAACATTCAAGGCCTCAAAAGCAAAAAGGAGAAAGAATGGAATACCAGTAGTGATGACTCCGATGTTGAATCCGAATTGGCACAATTTGTACTAAGACTAAAGAAAGGGTCTGAGCTAAAAGGCAAGTACCCTCTTATTTGTTTCAAATGTGGAAGAATAGGTCATTATGCTGCAAAATGTCGTCATAAGCATGATAGTGATGGCGAGGAAAATTCTAAAAGGATGGTATACAAAAAGAAAGGGTTCAATAAGAAGAATTTCTTCTCTAAGCAGGATGAGTTTGATAAAGGTGAATTTGTAGTCATCAAAAAGAAATCAACTAATCAGTTCCCTCACCGCAAAGGAGGTAATGAAGAATCGGTTGAAGAAAATGACCATGTTGGAAGCCAAGAAGTATTAGTCATGGCATTCACATATGATGATGATTTAGGACTAGAAGGAAATGTAGATGAATTGTTAATAAGTGCCAATGAAGAAAATGAGAAATTATGAAATAAAATCATCTCTCTCAAGGTAGAAAATGAGGAAACAAAAAGAAGGGAAGACCTCTTGAAAAATAAGCTAAAAGAAAAAGAAGAAGTTTGTGAAGAACATGAAGCCGAAGTAGTATCTCTGAGGAAGGAATTGAAGCAAGTCAAAAAGGGTTGGGAAAGCTCTCAAATACTTGAATCTATCCTAAATAATCAAAAACCTCAACATGACAAATCTGGGTAGGTTTTAAAGGAGAATCATCAAGTACTAAGAATAATGCGAAAAGCTATGCCGGCGTACTTTCCAGCAACCCAAAAGAAGAAATACTATTTCATCAGTGGCCCATCTCAAATCCAAGGAATGAAGAGAGAGTAACTACACTAAAGAATGTTGATTCAAATCATGGCTATTACAATATGTACAAAACTATCTTTTTTGGGCATTGTTTTTATTGTAAAAATTTTGGTCATCAAGCTAGACATTGCATGGCCTGTAAGAATGAAACATCGAAATTGAAGGATCAAACAAACAAACCATATGATCTCAAAGGGCAAGGACAAATCAAGACCTACAACTCTTTTGATCCATTGGCCAAATTTGATCAAATTTGCTTATTATGTAATGATAATGGACATAATGAAAAAAATTGCCCCCTCAAAATAAGAAAAGCAAAAAATGAGAATCCCAACACGGATAAATGTGGCCTAGCTCTATGTGCGTACAATGATGAAAATCATTGGTTTGTGGATAGTGGGTGCTCCAGACATATGATAGGGGACAAAAGGAAGTTTGTCTCATTGAACAAAAAGGAAGGAAATGTATCCTTTGGAAGTGGATTTGCCAAAATTGCTGGAAAAGGCACTGTTAGCCTTATTAATGGAAAAGGAAAGGCTCAAAATGCTTTGCTAGTAAAAGGGCTCAAACACAATCTCCTGAGTGTTAGCCAAATTTGTGACAAGTGACATAATGTTGTCTTTAACACTAAAGATTGTGAAATAAGAAACTCTTCCTCAGGGGAACTTGTGGCAAAAGGAGTTAGAACTTAGAACATCAGTTAACGTCTACATTCTAAATAAGATTCAAGAAGATAAATGTTACTTAAGTCAAACAGATGAAAGTTGGTTGTGGCACAAGCGACTTGGACATACAAGTTTCGATAACCTTATCAATATCAGCAAGATTGATGCAGTACGAGACATCCCAAAGTTATTCAAGCCAAATCAAGGAGTATGTGGTCCATGTCAACATGGAAAGCAAACTAGAACCAGCCACAAGACCAAGGAGTTCCCTACATTAAAACCTTTGGAGATCATCCATGCTGATTTATGTGGACCAACTAGAACTCCGACACTCTAAGGAGAAAGGTACTTTGCTTTATTTGTTGATGACTATACTAGAATGATGTGGGTATATTTCATAAAATATAAATCTGAAGCATTTGAATGTCTTAAGAATCTTAAAGCTTTTGTAGAAAATGAAAAGGATTTGAAGATTAAATGTCTTAGAATGGATTGAGGGGGAGAATTCACATCAAAAGAATTTGATGAATTTTGTAAAGTACATGGAATCAAAAGAGAACTCTCTGCTGCCAGAACACCCAAGCAAAATGGGGTAGTTGAAAGAAGAAACTGAACAGTTCAAGAAATGGCAAGAACAATGTTAATAGCGGCTGACTTGCAGCCAAAATTCTGGAGAGAAGCAGTCGGGACAATTGTTTATACCTTGAGTCGAACTCAACTAAGACCAAACAATGAGAAGACTCCTTATGAATTATGGAAAAGAAGCCCTGCTGATTCTCGGGTTGACAAAGGGTTATTCCTTGGATATTCTACAAGGAGCAAAGCCTACAAGTGCTACAATAATCGACTATGGAAAATTGTGGAAAGCATTGATGTGAAGATTGATGACGACCTTCCAGAAGAAGAAATTGAAGATCATGAAATTGACCCTCTCATTGAAGAAGAACCTGAAAAAGAGGAAAAATATAAAAAAAAACACAAGGAAAAAGAACCATCTCAAACCCTTTCAAAGATGAAGTTTCTCCAAAAACATTACCTAGAAGAGAAAATTATTGGCAATATAGATGAAGGGATGCAAACCCAAAGAAGGATGACTAGTACACCAAAGCGAAATGATGTTGCTTTTCTATCCATGATAGAACCAAAAACATTTACTTAAGCAAGGATCCTCATTAGGTAAAAGCCGTGGAAGAAGAAATGTCTCAATTGAGAAGAATGAGACATGGGAGTTGGTACCTCATCCAAAGGATAAAAATATAATTGGAACCAAGCGGGTGTTCAAAAACAAAATGAATGAAGATGGACAAATCATCAGAAATAAGCTAAGGCTTGTTATTTACAAATTGAAGGAATTGACTTTGAAGAAACCTTTGCACCAGTAAAAGGATTTAAAATCTATCAAATGGACATAAAATCAGCATTTCTAATTGGGGAACTCAAGGAAGAAGTCTACATGGAGCAACTAGAAGGGTTTGATCTAGCAGAAGGAAAATTCTTTGTTTGTAAGTTGAAAAAGGCATTATGGGTTGAAACAAGCTCCTAGAGCTTGGTACGCAAGATTGGATCACTATCTACAACAACAAGGCTTCAAGAAGGGGGTGTCAGGAAGTAATCTCTACATAAAGATGTGTTGACCACTACGTGTCAACTACCCATAACAATACACCCCATTTTTTCGCAAAAGGGATAGTGCTTGATCGACGTGTCCATGCCATTCGACTATCATCATCAGCTCGATCATGTTATGTTGTATACCCAGTTTGCATGTGTAAACTGTAAATAATCTTAGTAGATCTGAGTCATGTATGAAAATTGCCTAGGAAAACCTAATTTTCTAGTGATAATCTACGTTCCGGAAGGTTTTTTGTCTCATCGATCCATGATCGACAGAGTTTTCATTTAGCCTAACCCCAAAGCCTGAATGGATTTTGTCATTAGAATCTTAGGGGAATCCTAGTGTGCTAGGTCAAGTTTATGTAAAAGTAATTTGGAGATAATTCTAACTATTTGGTTAGGTTATTACAAATTGCTTGATCTGTTAGATTATTTTTGTGTCGCAGAATTGGGTAGTTTATGAGGGTCTATGTCAAATGGGTTTTCCCCCTTGAGATGTAAAATTGTACAAGTCATGATGTAAAGTTTCTTGAGGGTTAAAAAATGTTTTATCCCCTCATAAGTCCTAGGTCCTAGGTGTTTTTTTTCAAAGGCTAAGTTCGAGGGTCTAGTAAACATAATAAATAATAAAAAAATAATAAAATTAAGAAATTAAAAATAACTAAAAAATAAAAAATAAAATAAAATAAAATTAAAAATAATAAAATTTGAAAAAATAAAATAAAATAATAATAAGTCAGTTTTGAGGGAAATAAATGCAAGATTTTAATTTTTTAATATATTAAAATGCATTTAAAAATTTCAATGGATGGAATTAAAAGAGATTTTGATCCTCATCGACGGTCGAGATCACTTTGACATGGATCACTCGAATAGCTGTTGGTAATTTTTTTTTTAAATAAAGTGGTCAGTGGTCATTTGAGATCATTCGATCTTAGAGTTGTGTGCTAAAGAAAGTACTCTTGTAGTCATTTTTTTTTTGTGTAATAAAGAAAGACTTTGGGGTTGAAATCTTGCTGGTGTTACTCTTCTGGAAATGTTGTAAGATGTTTTTATTTTTCTGCATAAATTTATTTTCAGCCATTGATGATAGCTTGGTGAGGAGTGATTTTAAATACATGTATTTTGTTTGGTCGCTAGGGTTTGAATGGTAGTTAAATTTCTAAATATGATAGCAGGTATTTCTATTAGATTTGGATTTTAGTATCGTTTTCTCCCTCTTTGTTAATGGTTGAATTAAGCTGTGCAGGAAATCCTTTTTTTGAGATTACTGGGCGTTCGGGGAAGTTCTTGGCTGAACCAGCCAACTCTTCGATTGCATTTTTTGAAGAGCCCAACCAGTTTTGATCCCGGGCTTATCATTAGAATTTCTGCTGTGGATGCATGAAGGGTTTTTTGAAGCACCTCATATTAAATTTAAAATTTCAAAAATATATTTGTGGCATACTGACAAATTTGGCTATTTAGAGCCTTTAAACTGTGAGTATTGTAATTATTTCGCTGCTTTTAGGGTTTTTTTTAGTTTTGTTTTTGGCACATTTTATTTCTGGGTGTTCGGTTTTTGTTATTGCAGTGTTGCAGATCGAAAGAAAACATTTTGTCCGAAGCCAGATCTAGGCCCTAGAGGGTAAGATCTGGCCTCAGGATTAGCTATCGTAGTAGTATTTATTTCAGGCCTGGAGAAATTTTTGTGGGGTTTTCATCCAGTAGATCTAAAGCAAAAGGATCTGAAATTTTTTTATCAGTTTTCCTGGAGAATTTTGTCATCTGTCTGCTGCTTCCTGGGGTTTCATTTTCATTTTGGTTGGAGAGAAATTTCGAAATTTTTTTTAGGGTCCTGCAGCTTTTCGCTGTTGCCATACATCTGTGCTTTCTCTTCACGTGAGTTCTTTCTCTGCGTTTCCTGTTTCTTTTAGCTCTCACATCAAACTCTCTGCCTCATGCAGCAAGTTGCTACCTCTTCTTTCTCCGCTATCCCTGCAACTATCTCCGTGCATCCACGGTGCCAGAAATCCGCGATTTTCCTCATTCATGCTACCATCTTATGTTACTTCACCAGTACACTGCAACCCCATTTCACCTTTTCATTGTCTCCTTCTCATAAATCCGCAGTCCTTCGTTCTCTGGTTGCTGCCCTCCCATCAAACCATCCCAGATCTGCACGCATATCCCTCAACCAACATCTGCTCCCCTCCAGCTCCACGCAGCCATTGCTGCTCCTCATCAACCTGCAGATTCCTGCGTCCATTTTCCTCAACCCTTTCACGCTGCTCCAGATCTGCCCTCACGCATCCATACCTTGCCGCTGTCCTTCATTAATCTGCAGCACGATACTGTACCCTCCGCTTGTCATTTCTGTCTCATCTCTTCATCGAAACTGCAGTGTCCTCTCTCTGCTGCGTTTTCCTCCTCACGCCGCCTTCTCCAAAAACCTCTTCGCTGCTTCGATCTACCCTCGAATCCTCCTTCGTCGCTACTAACCTTGCAATTCATTCATTCTTCTCCAAGCCATTGCTGCACCTGCATACACACAACACAACAACTAGCAATCCGTTTGAATTTTTTTTCTTTGCATTTCACCTGTGTTTTATAAACACATAGTTTTAGCGTAGGTATGTAGTTTATTTTCATTTTAGTTATTGGGATATATGCATATGTTTAGTTTTAGGCTAGATTAGATTTTTATTTGTTTTAGATTTAGACTTTTATTTAGTTAGGATTTGAAATTTTATAAATTTTCATTCTTGAATATAGATTAGGTGTTAGCTTTATTTTTAGTTATATTTAGTTTAGGTTTAGATTAGATTTTAATTTCATTTAGATTTTACTTTTGTTTTATTTTGATTTTAAGCTTTAAAAAAAATTCTAAAAAAAAATATAAAAATAAAAATATCATAAATCAAAATAAATAAGAAAAAAAAGGGAGCATATTTTTTTTTTTTTTAGGTTTTAGATTTAGTTTTTTTTTTAGAATTGGGTTTTATAAATTTTCCTTTTTTTAGTATTATGATAAGGTGTTAAGCTTTAGATTAGATTTTTGTCTTTTTTAACTTAAAAAAAATTAAATTTTCAAAATTAAATTAAGTTCGACTTTTATTGTGTTATTTAGAATTAGATTTAATTTAATTTTTTATATTATTTATTATTATTATTTTTTTTTTTTTTTTTGAAAAAAACTAATTAAAAATTGGAAATTCTTTTTAGTCTTTTTTTTTGTTTCTGTTGTGGTATAGTTAAATGTGCTTAAATGTTTATCTTTGGAGATTAACTATTTGAAATTGGTTAGCATTTAAATTTCGTGGTTGCTTAAAGTATTTGATCTTTTGAAATTTAATTGCTAGAACATTGCGCATCTATTGAATATTTCACATCTAGATATTTTGTAAGTATTTTCAAGCAATTGTCAAATAAGCAGCGACAGCTAATTCATTACTTGGTTTTCATTAACTCCATGAGGCACTGGTCTTAAGTATTTAAAGATCTAATCAAATTCTAAAATTGATCAAGTGATTGTTTTCCCCTGCTGTGTCTCCCAACCCAGCTGATTACCAATTGGTCTTCTTTTATCCCATAGGGTCTACCCCCCTTAGCATGCTTCAGGGAGACAGCTTAAACGGGGAGATCGGGTATCAGGGTGATAGTCTCCGGTTTGAGAGTTGTCGCACTGCCTGGACAATCTGTGCGACAACAAGACGGATGAGGATAAGTTACTAGTCACACTTGTCTATGTTGATGATTTGATTTTTGCTAGTAATAATGATGAGATGAGCCATGAGTTTGCTCAAAATATGTCAAAAGAGTTTGAGATGTCGATGATAGGAGAGTTATCTTACTTCCTTGGACTACAAGTATCTCCAACGACGGCAAGCATGTTCATATCTCAACCCAAATATCTTAAAGACATGCTTAAAAGATATGGAATGGAAGATTGTGCACCCATGAGCACACCTATGACCACAGATTGCAAATTAAGCAAAGATGATGACTCTCTTCCAGTAGATGAAACTCATTAAAGGTCAATAATTGGAGCCCTTCTATATTTAACTGCTACGAGGCTCGACAGTATGCAAGCAGTAGGAATGGTGGGAAGATTTCAATAAGCTCCTAAACAATCCCATTTGTTGGTTGTAAAGAGAATTCTCAGATACTTGAAAGGAACTCTTGATTTTGGTCTTTGGTACCCTAAGAGCTCAACTCTTACTGTGACTACATACACCGACGCTGATTGGGCCGGAAGTGTCGATGATTGAAAAAGTACTAGTGGAAATGCCTTCTTCCTAGGAGATTGTCTAGTATCTTGGCTCAACAAAAAACAAACATCCATATCACTATCTACAGTTGAAGTCGAGTATATAGTTGCCACAAATTGTTGTACTCAAATACTATGGATGAAGGAAGCTCTGAAAGATGTCAACATAGGTACAAATCAACCAATCACGATCTATTGTGATAACACCTATCAGCCTCACCAAAAATCCAATGATGCGCTCAAAGACGAAACATATACCAATCAAGTATCATTTCCTTCGTGAACAAGTATCTGAACAAAACATCGTCTTGGAATATATGAATACTAAGGAGCAGATAGCTGATATTTTCACAAAACCTCTTCCTTGAGAAGCATTTGAACATTTTCGTCAAAAGATGGGGGTTATTTCTTTAGCATCACATTAAGTTGATTCATAAAGATGTTGCATGACAGGGGGAGCAGTTCGACAGGGGAGTCCTTGTGCACTCCTTTGCCATTGATGTCAAAGGGGGGGAGAAGAAGAATATTGCCATCAATAACAAAGGGGAAGATTGTTGATCTAGATTGTCACTGATGTCAATATGGCAATAATCTAGGATACTAAATGATGATATGAAGCCAAGGAGAAGCAAAGAAGATCAATGAAAAGAACAAGAGTAGTCAAAGAAGGGTTATTGGAAGAGGTCATTGGAAGCCAAGGAGAAGCAGAGCAGATCCGTGAAAAGAACAGGAGTAGTCAAAGAAGAGCTATCAGAAAAGTTCATTGGAAGCCACGAGAGGCAAAGAGGAACACATTAGCAGAGGAGCATAACCAGTGTTAATGGAGAAATATCAGAGGAGTATTGCAGAGTATCAGAGGAGTTAACATATCGGAAGAGTGGGGGTAGGAAAGTACGGACTTCCTTGATTGTGGCTGAAGTCCCACACTCAATCCTAACCGTCGATCTCAAAGTCAATCCTTAGACCACGTCAACTGCAGGGGATAAGGCCGGTTTTTAATCCATGTGCCAGACGAAGTCCCGCAAACCGTCGATTGAGATAACATTGTGGATCCGCTGCATCATTATAATACATCTTAAAGAAATATCGCATCTGCCATATCGTAAGTGTTTAAAGCCTTGTCACGTTAAAACCTCCAATCACAATATTATTACAGACCTGATTGTGCGATTATAACATGCCCTATTGTAATATCGCATCTGCTGTATTAGAAATTTCATATCACAATTCATAAATGGATGTCATAGTAAAAATTGCGATTGCGATATTATGATGGACTCGACTGTACCACTATGACATAACTTAATGTAATATTGCATCCATTGAATCGTAAAGTTCAAAAGGGATGACATGTTAAACCGTCGTTTGTGATAAAGTTGTGGACCCAATTGAGGTATCAAAAGAAGCTTATTGGAATATCGCATATCGTAAGTCTGGAAGAAATGTAACAATGGTAAACTGCCGATTGCGATTAAGGTGATGATGTGGCAGGTGGGACCACCCATTATATGTTTTTTAACTATGTTGATATGTGAAGATCGATGATGTTGATATCGGAGGACAAAGTATGTTATGGGCATGACTTGTAAAAGACCTCCGGAAGTTGCGCTTGTGATTAAAGGAATGACGTGGCACGTGAGATCGCCAATGTGGATATAACCTCTCTTGTGATGTGATTTCCATGAATAACTAAGTCTGTGGATGAGAGGGCCTCTTTGATATAATTTTAATATGCGACATCATATGTCGGCCTCTCTTCCAAATGAACGTGTTTGTTGAGTATATTGGTGAACTCGAAGAGACAGAGGAAACTGAAGATCAAGAAGTCGAAGGTCAAGAAGCCAAAAGGTTGAGCGAGCGCAGAGGAAGCCGAAGATTTAGCAAGCAAAAAAGGAAGCCAAAGGTCAAGTGTATCAGGCATCTATAACAGAGAACAAGAAAAGGTTCAGAAGATGTGAGTTGAAAAAGCAGAGAAAGTCGTAGGTCAAACAAGAGGACATAAGTAAAGTGTAGGTCCAACAGGGTTGGGAGCAGAGAATAACTACTAAACATATCTAAACAATATACAACAGAGGGTTGGAGCCCTTGGGGTTGGTGCCTCAAAATTGGTAGGATTGGTGTCCTTGGAGTTGGTGCTCCTAAATCCAAGGTTCGTGCCTTGACAAGACAGGGTTGGTGCCCTAGAGGTTGGAGCCTCACAAAGTCCAAGTTGGTGCTTGGCAACTGGTTGAAGCCCTATATACATTGTACTTGATTTATTGTAAAGTTTATATTAATAAAAGCATTTATTTCTGGTGTTCATTTTTGTGATATAAATATAAATGATTTAACTGATAAAAATAACAATTGAAAAGAAATACTGATTCACCCCCCCTCTCAATATTTCCAACAAAAATGAGATACCCAACACCCAAGACCGAGACAAAGACTACCACAAATGCTGCAAGTCAGCCCTCCTCCAAGTCTCATCCAACAAAGTCAAAGTCAACAAAGTCAACGTAGGTCAAGCCTTGCCAAATTTGATCAAATCACAGAATTTCAGAACTACTGTTTGGACCTGAAGTTTTGGTCTTGTTATTTCGTAGAATTGCCCTAGTACCTTTGCATGCATGTACAAAAACAAGCCAGAAAACCGAATTTTCTCTCTCTTTTGACTTCGCTCTGTCTCTCAATTGATTTTCATTGATTTTCTTCTTTTTCTTTCACAAAAATCGAAGTGAAATTAATGAGTGAATGAGGTCAAATTGCCTAGTATTTAAACATGTCTAGGAGGTCGAATAGCTGCCTCCTTAGGCTGACATGTCTAGGGAGGGACGACTTGGTCTGTGGATGACATTTTGACTCAAGATAAAATAACTTTCTTTTTCTTATAACAAGTCCAAATGGGACTTGACTCAATTACATTTCTTTCTCATAATAAGTTTTCGTTTTGACTCAATTGACCCTATAAGCATGAAGAACATGCTTAACTAGAAATAAATAGTAATAATGAATATAATAAAAGAATATAATAAATATATCAATGGTACATTTGAATTACATTATGAAGATCGCCACTAATTACATTTCCAATAGGAGTAACTCAATCTTTTGCAGAATAATTCGATCTCCCTCTGTCACTGAGAAATTGGAAATGACTTTGAAGAAATTCTCTTCGGTTAATTGATCTCAGTCATTATTAAACCCTGTTGCTCACTCTAATTGTAATCTCTCGTTGACAAACCAAAGACCTGTTGATTTGGGGTAACATCGGATGCCCAAGACCCAGAAATGGTTTTGGCAGATTCTACCTGGTTCAGGAGATATTAAAATAATTAATATTTTTAATGGAGTTCTTAAGTCTAAACTTAGGAAAAATAAAATATTAATGGGTATTAATATAAAACTGGGTTAGAAGGTTCTAAATGACATGGATGAAGCCAAATCTAATATTAGCCGTTGATTAGAGATGTAATCTCGATCGTTGAAGGACCAACATGAAAAGTATAAGAGGAGGCTTGAGGGTCAGTTGGAGAATACACCAGAGTGATCACTCATTCAATTCTCTAGAGCGGGGTTTGCTAAGAGAAATCGAATCAGTGATCAGTTGCAGCAAGGGGCAGTGAGTACGAGGCAGAGAGGTAGACGCAGAGCCAGAGGGAGCCACGTGGAGGCTAGCAGGGACTGTGCAGAGTCTAGAAGGGTCTGCATCATCCGTGCAAAGGCTGCAGGGGTGACACAGGAGGTCAAAGAGGCTGCGCAGACCTTCAGAAGGCTGACATAGAGGGTTTCATGCTGACATAAAGGCCAGGAGAGCTGACGTTAAGCTTCCGATTGTGCTGGAGAGGGTTTCGTGGGGCTGACTTTCCGAATATCTGCTTCTGAATAGAGAGGTATTACTGCTGGATTATATTTTCTGTCGGGTGAGCTAGTTTGTCACCCAGTTATACTCAGAAAGACTGCATAATTGTATAACCCTCAAAATTGCTGCACCAGTTTTCCCAAGTTGGGCTTTTCCGGGGATGATTGTCCAAAAATAACAATGTCACTGGTGTGTTTGTCTATTTCTTTCAGCTGTTGATCTGTAGATGGTTGAGATTGTATTGTGTCTATTTCAGTGTTTATATGGTTAAATAACTTGTTAGTAATTAAATTAGTAGGTGAAATAACCCAGAGACTACAGATAAAATTTCTAACGGGTAATACTTAGAAATTTCAACATGGTATCATAGCGTTGCAAATCACAGGAGAGCTGAAGACACCAACTGAAGCAGAGCATTTGCAGCACAAACAACTGTCCCGAGTAACAGAAGCTGTTCCTAGTAGAAAGTAGCAAAGAAGGGTTGATGCAGAGGGACTGTGTCATCAAGCTAGAGAGAGGCCAACGTAGAGGCTGGGGAGGGTAGAAGAGGCTCACAAAGAGCCATGCAAAGACCAGGAGGGTTGACGCAGTTGGCTAGTGGAGAAATTCATCTAGTGCCGGGATTGCGCAGAGCCTAGAGGCTCAGTCCTTCAGTTGCTGGGGCATAGGAAGCTGTGGGCAGATTGCGGGAGTGAAGCTGGTGGGGTGTTGTCGTTTGTTGCAGGTGCATAGGAGATGAGAGAGGTACAACTTGGCGGTTGGCAGGGGGATTTCCAGGAGGGAAATTGAGACTCAGAGGGAGTCTAACAGAGAACTTCCAGGAGGGAAGTAGTGACTCAGAGGGAGTCGAAGAGAGAACTTCTAGGAGGGAAGTAAACACTCAGAGGAGTCGAAAAGAAGAGTAGATAGATGGACATGAATGGATTGAGGGATTAGGACAGGCTGGACGAGGCGCCCAACTTTGTCATCTGGAAGGTCAGGATCTTTTCTGTTCCAGATAGATATCGCATCAAGGCCTTTGCCTTGAGAACCGTGGCTATCCCAGCTGACCCAACTGACAAAGAAAGGTATGAGGATGTGATGGCGAAAGCGAAATGCATAATCCTTGATGGGGTCAAGGATCATGTGGTCCAACATATTGTCGAGAAGGAGACGACAAAGGAAATGTGGGACACCTTGAAAACTTTGTATCAACAAACTTCCGTGCAGAGGAAGATGTTACTGAAGAATCAGTTGCAGTCATACTAGATGCAGAAGGGGGAGCAGATAGATCACTTCCTCGGCAGATTGAAGGAGATCTAGGACCAACTGACTTCCATAGGGGCCACGTCGGATCAGGATTTGCTGGTGAGGACCGCCCTAAACGCAGTCTTTGAGGAGTGGGAGACATTTGTCCAGAGCATTCTGGGCAGAACGAATCTTCCAGATTGGGAAGAATTGTGGGCAGCTCTTTGCCAAGAAGAGATCAAATGGCTAACCAAGACGGGAAGTAGCAGCAAAGGAGTTTGAGTCAAGAAAGAGGAGGAAGAGGATGCAACTCTGGCATCTGCAGGGAAGTAGGAGAAGAGGAAGAAAAAGGACCTCTCCAAGATAAAGTGCTTCAACTGTGGGGAACTGGGACATTATGCGAAACAATGTCTGAGGAAGAAGAATAAGGGAGAGGAGTCTGACTCCCAACGAAGGCGGTAAAGGAGGATGACAATTGTGCCATGAGTGCTCATATACCTCTAGAGAAGAGGTGGGGAGACATCGAGCTGTAGTCAAGAAGACTATAGGCGATGTGGGACAGGATCCTTGAGGTACTCAAACTCTTGGATTATACTTGGCTATGGGAGCCTCGAAGTGAAAGTCACAGGATGGAGGATGACAGTAGAAACAGATGCGGATGAAGCGACAGAGAGTGCTAAAAGTGCAAAAGTCCCTGGCAACGCAGAGAGGCTTGCAGTAGTGTGAGAAGCACATAGGAGGTTGCAACAGTGCTGGATGGCATAGAGAGATTTGTAGTGGTACGAGAGGCAAGGAGTTGTTGCAGCAAGGCAAAGGCAGTAAAGGGAGCACAGTATAGTGGCAGAGAGAGCTTCAACATTGGGAGTGTTTCTAGCCTGACGTGGATGTCAGTAGTTGGGTGGATCAATTACTTACTTCTTAGTAACTGAGTTGTAGTGCAGTAGAAGTAAGCAGTGCATGATGCAACATGATGAGAGGGGGTTGTAGTATAGATGTAGTGTTGGGAGAAATGACCAACAACAGCACAGATGCAGAGGGAGCTGTTGTACGGATGCAACAGTGGTAGTGTCAGAGCCATGGGCAGCAGTACAGCATGTGTTGAATTTTCTAAGTCTATTTGTTAGAAAATTAATTTGTATTCTATTGGTTTATTTCTTCTACTTGTAAAGTTTGAACAAGTTATTTAAAACATTTAAATACCAAAATAAACACAATACAGTCACAACATCTACAAATCATCAGCTGAAAGAAAACAATCACACAAGTGACACTGTTATTTTTGGACAAATGTCCCTGGAAAAACCCAATGTGGGAAAAACTAGTGCAGCTATTTTGAGGGTTATATTATTATGCAGTCTTTCTGAGTACAACTGGGTGCCTAATCGGCTCACTTGACAGAGAAAAATACATGACAACAATACCTCTATATTCGGAAATAGGTATTCAGAAAACCTGTCCCACGAAAACCCTCTCCGACACAATTGAAGCTCAGCGTTGGCCCTTCAATGACTAAGATTAGATCTGGCTTGATCCATGTCTTTTGGACCATTCTAACACAGTGTCATATTAATACACATAAATATTTTATTTTCTCTAAGTTTAGACTTAGGGACTCCATTAAAAATATTAATTATTTTAATATATCCTGAATTATTTAGAATCTGCCCAAACCCTTTATGGGTATTGGAGATCTCATGTGCCCCATCCTCTCCACCAAAATTCGTGGCTAGAGCACATCTGATGCTACCTAAAATCAACACTCCCTCTTAGCGAGGACTATGCTCTAGCAATACTCCTCACTAAGTATTACTTTGGTCATTCGGCATCTGTCCCTGTGCTGATGCTAGGCTTGCTACCTACCATCCTCTCCATTGTTGTATCTTGTACTATTGCCCATGGTTCTGCCACTGCCACTGCCACTGCTGCATCTGTACGACAACTCCCTTGACATCCGTGTTGCTGCTGGTCCTTTCTCCCAACATTGCATCCGCATTGCACCTCATCTCATCATGTTGCATCGTGCTGCCCACTACTACACTGCAACTCAGTTACTGAGAAGTAAGTAACTGATCTCCCAATCTGACCTCTCTGTTGGGCTAGAGACACCCACTAATGCTGAAGCTCCCTCTGTTGCTGACAAGCGCTCCCTCTTTGACCTCTGTGCTGATGCAACAACTCCCTGCATCTCGCACCGTTGCACACCTCTTTGTTCCATCCTGCACTGGTGCAACACTCCCATGCCTCTCGCACTGTTGTAGCTTGCTAGCCTCGTGGTGTCTCGGGACTCCTGCACTGTAGCTCTCTCTGCCGCTCCATCCGCATCCGTCTCTACCCGACTTAGCCAATCTTGCTACTCTTCTTCGGGGCTCCTGTAGCAAGGTCTAATCCAAGAGGCTGGGTACCTCAAGGATCCTGCCCTTCATCGCCTGTAGTCCGCCTGAATACAACGCGATGTCTCACCACTTCCGCTCAAGTGGTGCGTGTGCATTCACGACACAGTCATCGTCTGTCAAAACTTCCTTCTCTGCGCGTGCTGGCACTACCCTACTCTCGGAAGACTCTCCCTTACTCTTCTTCCTTGGACACTGGGTCACATAATGACCCAGCTCCCTACAGTGGAAGCACTTGATCTTGGAGAGATCCTTCTTCTTCTGATTTTCTTGCTTTCCCTCAAATGCTAGGGCAACATCTTCCTCCTCTTGTTTGACTTTGATCCCCTTGTTGTTGCTACCCATCTTCGACTGCCATCTGATCTCTTCCTAGCGAAGAGCCGCCCACATCTCGTCCCAAGGTGGGAGAGTCCCTCTGCCCAGTATACTCTGGACAAATACCTCCCAGTCTTCTGAGACAACATCCAAGGCTGTCCTCACCATCAACTCCTGATCCGGCGTGGCTTCTATAGCAGTCAACTAATCTTGGATCTCATTCAGTCCTCCAAGGAAGATGTTAATCGGTTCTCCTTTTTTCATCTAATACGACCTCAACTGGTTCTCAAGTAGCATTCTTCTCTGCACAAAAGTATGCTGGTACAATTTCTTGAGATCCTCCCACATCTCATATGTCATTTCCTTCTCGGCAATGTGTGGTACTACATAATCCTTGACCACGTCAAGGATGATGCTCTTGGCCCTCGCCATTGCTCGTACTTGTCGTTATCATTGGGGTTGACTAGAATAGCTATTACCTTCAAGGCGAAGTTCTTGACACGATTTCTGTCAAGTACGGATAAGATTATGGCCTTCCAGATTGCGAAGTTCGACGCTCTGTCCAGTCTATCTTGGTCTCTTACTCCGTGTAGTGCTATGATGCTTTTCTACTTCCCTCTTGGAAGTTCTTTGTTTGACTCCTCCGAGTCTCTACTTCCCGTCTGGAAGTTCTCTTCTGGACTCCCTCTGAGTCCCAATTTCCCTCTTGGAAATCCTTCTGCTACTATCAAGATGCCCCCTACTCTGATTGTCTTGTGCAACTGCAGCACTGATCCAGGTTCTTCGGCTAGAAACCCTCAGCAGTAACTCCCTCCTCTTGGCCTTGCTCTGTCAGGTACTGTTCTGACTACAGTACTTCACCAGCTCCACTCTGCAATATTCCCACAACATTCTAAACCCCAACAACTTGAAGGTGAGAGCTCTTAGGCTTTGCGCAATCTCGGCATCAGCAACCTGGCCTCCTAAGCCAACTGTGTCAGCCCTCCCAGCTTCTGCGTGGCTCTGCGTGAGGCTCCCTTTGCCTTCCTTAGTCTTTGCACTGCCTTTTCCTGACTCACCCTTCATGACACAGGGACTGCATCACCCTTCCTTGTTGCTGCTTTGCTAGAAACAACTTTTGTCACCTCGGGACAACTATTTTCTACTGCTATTGCTGCGCTCAGCTAATGTCCTTAGTCCTCCTGTGATCTGCAATCACCATCTGATACTATGTTAAAGTTTCCAAGTCTACTTAGAAACCCTCCAAGCACTTTATCTGATTTATTCCGACCTACTTGTTATTTTACTTAACAAGTTATTTACAATGTAAACACTGAAAATAAGCACTAGTGCATGCTCAACATATTATAGATTAACAACTAAAGGAAACAAACAGTCACACCAATGACACCATTATTTTTGGATTAATGTCCCCAGAAAAACCCAATGTGGGAAAACCAGTGCAGTTATCTGAGGGTTTTCTTATTAAGCAATATCAGAGTACAATCCGAGTGCCGAAATTGGCCTACCCAACAAAGAATTTCCTTGGCAGTAATACTTCTCAGTTTCTGACAAATCTCTTGGTTGAAACCCTGGATAATCCTTCTGGCAGCTACTTAGCATCAATCTACCCCAGAAACCCCAACATCAGCCTCTCTTTGGACTGCGTCATCCCCTCTCTGCCTAATGCTGGCCCTGCATCACCCTGGATGGGTTTGCGTCAGCCCTCTGGCCCTCTGTGTCAGCAATGCTGGCCTCTCTAAGGCTTTGCGTAGCTCTCAACTGCCTCTGCGTGGCCTTGCGTGAGCCCTGGCTAGCTCTCTGTCACTCTCCCTGGCTACTACGTTGCTTTTCTGACACTATGTCTGCCTCTTTGTCTCTCTGTATTCAATGCCCCTCGGCTGCAACTCCCGATCACTAATTCTATCTCTCTTAGCAAACCCCGCTTTAGAGAATCTAATGATTGATCACTTTTGTGTCCTCTCCTAATGACCCTCAAGCCTCTTATATTTTTCTCGTTGACATATCAACACTTGAAATTAAGTCCCTAATCACAATGGCTAAGATTAGATCTAGCTTGATCCATGTCTTTTGGACCATTCTAACATCATATTAATACACATTAATATTTTATTTTCCCTAAGTTTACTTAGGGACTCCATTAAAAATATTAATTATTTTAATATCTCCTGAACTATTTAGAATCTGCCCAAACCCTTTCTAGGTATTGGAGATACTCATGTGCCCCAACCTCTCCACCAAAATTTTCGTGGCTAGAGCACTCCGATGCTACCCTCCAAATCAACACAGGATGCCAGAGAGGTGTGCAACGATGCGAGATGGTAGGGAGTTGTTGCAGCAGCGCAAGGTCAGAGGGGCATTTGTTGGCAGCAAGAGGGAGCTTCCAACATCAACAAGTGGTCATCTAGCCCAAACAGAGAGGTCAGAGTTGGGAATCAAAGTTACTTACTTCTCAGTATGATTTGTCATTGAAACACGGACCAACGTGCAACATGATGAGAGGATCGCAGTGCGGAATGTAGTGTTGGGAGAGGACTAGTAGAAGCATGGGATGCAGAGGGAGTTGCAATGATAGGGCCATTGGTAGTAAGTACAATGATGCAACAATGTAGAGGCGTGATGGGGTAGTAGGCCTATCATCAACACAGGGACGATGTCGGATGATCAGAGTAAATGACTCAAGTGAGAGTATTGCTAGAGCAAGTGGGTTCTAAGAGGGAGTGTTGATTTGTGGTAGCATCGGATGTGCTCTAGCCACCGAAATTTGGTGGAGAGGTTGGGCACATTGAGGATCTCCATATCAGAAGGTTTGGGCAGATTCTAAACAGTTTAGAAGATATTAAAATAATTAATATTTTTAATGGAGTCCTTAAGTCTAAACTTAGGGAAATTAAAATATTAATGTGGATTAATATAAAACTATGTTAGAATGGTCCAAAAGACATGGATCAAGCCTGATCTCATCTTAGCCATCAATTAGGGACTTAATCTCGGTCATTGATATGTCAACGAGAAAAGTATAAGAGGAGGCTTGAGGGTCACTTGCAGGGTGCACTAGATGATTAGTCATTCTATTCTCTAGACCGGGGTTTGTTAAGAGAGGTAGAATCAATGATCGAAGTTGTAGCTGAGGGGTAGAGTACAGAGAGACAGAGAGGCAGAGATAGTGTCAGGAGATCAATGAAGGAGCCAGAGAGAGTGACGCAGTAGCAGCCAAAGCTCATGTAGGGCCACACAGAGGCAAGCAGGCGCTGCGCAATGCTTCACAGAGGCCAGCGTCGCTGACACAGAGGGCCAGAACGCTGACATAGGGCCTCCTAAGGCTAATGCAGGCCCATTCAGGGTGACGCAGGGCCAGCGCTAGGCAAAGAGAGGCTGACGCGGTCCAGAAAGGAAGACGCTGGGGTTTTTGGGGCAAATTGGAGCTGAGGAGTTGCTGGAGGGTTTATTCGGGGTTTTACCGAGGACATTTGTCTCAGATTGAGAGGTACTACTACCAAGGGCATTATCTGTTGGGTAACCTAGATTTGGCACCCAGATTGTACTCTGAATTACTTAATAAGAAAACCTTCAGATAGCTGCACCTGTTTTCCCGCATTGGGGTTTTCCGGGGACATTGGTCCAAAAATAACGGTGTCATTTTGTGTGCTTGTATCTGTTTCCTTCAGTTGATGATTTGTAATGTGTTGAGCATGCACTAGTGTTTATTTTAGTATTTACATTGTAAATAACTTGTTAACAGAACAAGTAGGTAGGAATAAATCAGTAAAGTGCATGGAGGGTTTCTAACTGGTAGACTTAGAAACTTCAACAGTTAGAGTACATTTTGCATAAAACATTGCAAGGATTGTAAATCAGTCAAATTTTGAAAGATTCATTGTAAAATTCTTGAGAGAAATTGACTAGAGCCAAGTGCAAAGCTCAGTTATTTTTCTCCTCCAATGACTATACGAGGGTCAAGGCCAAGCCTTGATAGATCGTTTTTGCGTGGCATGTTTCGTGTGACGTGTTGCTCATCTCTTTCCTGTGCTTGATTCTTTTTGGTGCAAAGCTTCAAACCTACAATGTTGAAGTTAATTAATCTCTTCTCTGATTCTGATAAACCTTAAGGGGTAA
>APFE031412661.1:0-10056 GCA_000404065.3 Pinus taeda | reverse complement strand
ATTTTATGAAACTTGGATATTGAAACAACGATGAAAGAAGATATAGGTACATTTGGTTGATAATTTATTAAATCTTTAGTCTTTATTGGGTTTTCCTCTCCGTCAAAAGAGAGCTTAAATTAATTGGGGATCATTGACACTTGTCAATATGATAACTTCTCAATACCATGACTTCCATCAATCTGGTGATCCACATAGGGCAGCGAACTCCTAGAAATACAGATCGTCGGCTCCCGGCCGGAAGAAGTCACCGAAAACGGATTGAATCAGACAACGTGGCACGCTTCGATAGGCTTTCAGCCGTTGCAAAAAAAGTTGATTAGTATTTACCAATATTCATCTCATGCTTTTGGCTTGTGGAAGGTGGAGGGCATGCAACCAGTGATCAAATTTGAAGGGCTAGTCTTAATTTCAATTTGAAGGGCATATATTCATCCAACACTTCTGTAATGAAAAGCTAAAAAAAAATATTATTTCTATATTTCTTTTTTAATCATTTTTTTTTTTAATTAAATAAATTAAACTTAAAACTATGTTGTTAAAAGATATCACATTATGACAATATCAAATAGATAATATAATGGGATCTAAAAATTATAAAAATGATTAGAATTGCAATTTTTTATAACTGTTTGCATTTTTTAAATAACAAAATGGTTTCATTATTCTTAAAAATATCTATGATATTCAAATTATGCATTCTTAATAATTAATACATGTGATTCAAGCCTCTCTTCTAAAGTTTAACTGAAAAAATTCCAAGCAATAAAAAACTATACATAAAACCAACTCACCAACCTAGTTGTGGTTGATGGCTCTCTGGGCTAGATGAGAGCTTTTAGAATTACCTTGAAATCATATTGAATGAAATTCTTGTTGTCATTATACTTATGAATAGGTTAATGGTAAGGAAATGTTATTCACATTGATTGTGGTTTACTCATACAATGACAGTTTTTCTCTCAACTTTTCCAGCATCAAAAAGACATTGAACATGGACATTACGTGCAAATATAAGAAACCCAACAACATCTAGAAACATATTGAGAAGAAGCAACAAATTATTGATTCAACAACAACAATATTCAAGTAAGCATTGGCATGAACAAATAGAATATGTGCCATGAACAAATAAAACACGTGGGAAGTTCACAATCTTGAGCCTACCATCTCTATCTTTCTTAATTGGAATCCATTCTACCATTCTTTCGACAATAGAAATCAATGCTAACATAAGAGCAAGACCTAGGTGGATACAAAACATATGATTTATCATACATCCATCTCCCCTTGAACAGGGCACAATAGAGTTGCATTCTTGTTGAAGGACATGTCTGTGCCCTTTCCTTCCATGGGCACATTATTAACACTCTTGTTATGTATCCTTGGAATAGGGTTTCTGTAATATTCTTAGCAATTAATTATGTCTCATTATTCCTCTCAGATTTACGAGGAGCCTGAATCTTGTTGTTGATCTTGGAGAAGATTATATTCAAACACATGTTAGACATCTTTTAACTATAACTTAGGCATTAAATGTTTCTTGATTGCAGGCACCCATTGGTCCCATTATTTCACCAGAGAGCATACGAGTAGGAAACTCAATGGATATGTACATGGTGTCTAGCTTTCACTTAAATCTTAATCTTTATCTTAGTGCCTATAACATAAATCTTGAGTTGATATGTTTATTTATATAAATATCATAGTTGTATGAAAAAGGAGTCTTCTATGGAGGGGAGGAATTATCCCGTTAAAAGTGGAATTTGGGCAAAATTGTTTAAAAAATCTTGCTCTAGCAATGTTTGAATCATGTTTTTGATGGTGGAAATAGATTCAGCACCATCAAAAACCTCTAGAACATCCAAAATATTGAAGTTTGATAGCTATAACTTAAATTTAGAAAATTCCTGTCAAATTTTATCAAAATATGGCAAGGATTTCCACAATTTCCCACGGAAAAAAACAATCCAATTAAACTAAGGCCATAAAAAGTGACAGATATAATTATTTCGAATTTCATTGTTTCATGAACCAACATTGATACATTGAATATGGTGGTGAAGAGAAATAAATGGGGTGAGCAAGAGCGTTGATGTTCATCCCACTTTAGACGTGCATTTCAAAATCGACATCGACAAGGTGAAATGTCCATAATGCCTAAAATAAATTTGTAATGTCCCGGCATAGTTATTAGTACGCACTCTGGCCTTCATCAATGACATTTGGTGACATTACGACCGTGAAATTGCAGATTTTCTAGTGGGATGCGGATTAATTATCATTTAGACCATTGCTTCGACTCAAGTCAATCTACAACCTTGATGTGATGTTCATGAAATTTCAGTGAAGCCGCCCACCGATATATTTTATTCATGGAGATGACCACGCAAATAAGTTAAAAATTACATGAGATGACGAGTCTGAGCCTACAGGAATAATAGATATCCGGTAATTTTCAGAAATGGCCGGCAGACGAGGAGCCCTTCACAGCGAATTTTATAATGTTATTTAAATTGTTTAAAAAACCGATAGAAATCAGAATTAATATTTCCTTTTGACGCGTAATTTGGGGTCTTGACCTGCTGTGACGTGTTCAATTTTGAACACTGCATGCAACCACAACCCATCTGCACGTACGATACAAATTTCCGACTTAGAGTTGACATGCACATTAACAAAATACAAATAAGACTTAGACTTAACCAACAACTAACTAAACATAGACTTGACATACACTTAACCAACAAGCAGGAGGAAGAGTTTCAGACATAGACTTGAGCGACGACCAGGAAATACTGTTGATATTTCCCTTTTCTTCTGCTGATCTCAAATCCACCTCCTCTTCTCTGCTCCCTTAGCTGCATACTCTGAAATTCACCTCCTTTTTTCTATTCCCGTGGCTGAATACTCTGAAATCCACCTCCTTTGATTTGTTACCGCCAGCAGCCTGCGAGTTATTTCTCACTGCACTGCACGCTGTTCACTGTTCTGTTAGTAAGATAGCGGTCATGAATAAGCTGAGTGCCCCTCTCAAGCTTGCAAAGCAAGCGTTGATAGCTCTGCCCAAGGGGCTGCTAAAAGTCCAAGTAATTAAGAAAGTAAGAAAAGTGATTCCAAATGGCAAGAAAAGGAAGGATGCGGAAATGCACAAGAAGAAGAAGGCCAATAATGGCAAGAAAAAGAAGAATGCAGAAATTGAGTTAAAGGAGGCGAATTATGAAGATGGAATATTTTCAGGTGGTGATGTCATCCCGAATTATGAAGATGGAATATTTTCAGGTGGTGATGTCATCAATAATAGTGATGATATCAATAAGTCAGCGGATGCTTTCATCATAATGATGCGGAAGCAATGGGCATTCGAACGACAAGAAGATGAGATGGAGATGGCCACCACCAATAATCATCATCATCATGTAGATGCTGCTGCTGAAGAAGAGGCTCCTAATCATGCTGCTGCTCCTGTTGCTGACGGGGCTCCTAATCATGCTGCTCTTGATGACGCTGCTCCTAATCATGCTGCTGATGACGCTGTCGATGAGTCGGCGGTTGCTGCTGCTGCTGCTGCTGAGGAAGACATATTTAATGAGGTGCCTGCGGATGCTAATTATTATATCCATCATGATGATCAGGTTACTGCCGCTGAAGAAGATAATGATATCGATGAAGCTATCGATTTTTACATAAAAAATTGCCATCTGCAGTGGTTGTTAGTCGAGGAGGCCGCTGAAGCGTACATGGAACATACCCAGCAGCAGTGGACGTTGTTAGAGGATATCGATGAGGCTTCGGGGGCTTTTATAAAAAATACCCGCCACCAGTGGTGGTTAGAGAAGCAGCAACACAAGCACATCAAAAGAATCAGGCGAGCAGCAAAAAGAGTCGATGCTCATGAAAAGGAGAATTGAAACTGAGTGGTTCTTCTAATATTGTAACCACAGTGTTCTTATCCGTTCATAGCAGCAATATGCTGTGTATGTATGTAACTTCTCTCCATACTATTGCTAATATACAGTACATCATCGCAAATTTGCCCTAATTTCTTGGTGTATTGTCTTGCTTATGATAAATCAATCTTAGAATATCATCCCTAATTTCTTGGTGTATTGCGTAAACAAGTTTTGGTTGGCAGAGCGAGATGAGGCCTCTCCATCGCTATCAGTTCTGAGCTATAAGTTGGTAAACCGATTTAAAAAAAAACATTTCAATAAACCAAATCATAAGCCAATTAGTTTTATGGTTTTATGCAGTGTCGTTATCCGTTACGGCGAAATAAGTACCTCACCTCACTACTTAGCTGCAGAAATAATCACAAAAAATTCCCCGCGGAAACCGTTTGATTCCCATGTACAGGGTTCAAATAGCCGGGAAACCGTTTGATTCCCATGTACAGGGTGCAAATAGCCGGGAAACCGTTTGATTCCCATGTAGAGGGTTCAAATAGCCCAGAGAAACTGTTTGATTCTAATCTTAACCTGTGAAAATAATGTTTTTTAAATTAACTTTATAAATGTTTTTCGGAAAGTGGAAATTTTTTAAAATACATTTTATATATTTTGGATGATGTATTATAGGAAGAATGTTCTATTGGTTATAGGATCTGGTCCATTCATTTACTTTATTTGAAAATAAAAAATAATTATATTAATATGCTAAACAAAATTGTGTAGGATACTTGCACACAATGATATCTGAAACTAAAATCCATAATCCATATTGTTGGAAATGAAAGCTTTACCATCAAATGGACCCCACTCTTTAATTGCATGTGTTTGGAGAATATTTAGTTACACCGCAAAAGTTTTAGGTTTGGATGCTTCTAATCGTATTCATATATATATATAATTTAAGGAGATCCAATATATTATATACTCATGATAAATGTAAGTATTTTAAAGAAAATGTATTTTTGGGAAATTTTTGGTGGTCAATGTTAGGGGAGAGAAAAAGAAAAAAACACTTTATAAAACATTTAAAATGGATAATTATTGTTTTATAATAAAGAATTTTTAGTATGAGAATATTTTTACTATTTGTAATGACTATGTTTTACCACATACCAAGAATTTGGTGTATATCATTCTTTTATTTTGCTCAATTGATTTACTAGGGATTTGAACCGGTGAACTATTGCAAGGAACGTTGTAATAGTGGACCCACCCATCCTAAATATATTTCATCTTATAATGGTAAGAATATAGTAATACAACAAAGAAAATATCATTGAAATAAGATGTGTTTTTGTTGTCATTAGAAGCTCTAATTCTTTTATTTACATTACATTTAATCATATGGGGATTCAACTTAACTTGGAAATTCCTTCCAACCACTTTGAGATCAACCCCTCAACATAAACCCAATTGGAGATACGTATGTATGTCACATTCCTATCTAATATGTTTGTACCTCATGGCAACCCCTTAACATAAATACAATTGAAGATACATGTGCATATGGAATTCATATTTAATATGTGTGCACCTCATGACAACCCCTCAATATAAACACAATTCAAGATACATATTTATATGGCATTCATATTTAGTATGTGTGTACCTCATGACAACCCCTCAATATAAATCCAATTGAAGAGACATATGTAGATGAAATTCATATTTAATATGTGTGTACTTCATGACAACCCCTCACCAAACCCTTTGCTCCTCACGGGGAAGATACATTCTGGTGTAATCCAAGTCCACCCACCCCATAACCTTGTATAATGAAACATACCCATGTGCTACCTTCCTCACACCTTGTATATGAGATGTTGGATGCATTGATGAGATTTCATCAAAGAGATATCAAGTATCCTTTGTGGGGTAGATATGAATCTTCCCAAGGGCCCAATAACCCAATACCACCTTAAGTGCACATGGCACTCTCATAGTTTTCTTTGGCGCTTTGGGATGTTATCCAAAACCACTTCAGTGGGTGTCACTTTCGGTTGATTTATGGCTAAGGAGATTGGAAAAGGCATTAGCGAAGACAAGAAATGAAATTTTATTTATGAAATAAAGGAAATAGGAGAAAATGAAGGTGAAGAGAAACATATTTGCACGATAAGGAAATTCAAGGAAAAATGAAGGAAATTGAAGAAACTAGAGGCCTCAATGATAAAAATGCTTCTAAGGATCAGTTCAATTTTTTTTTTAGTTTAGTTTTGGAGCTCTCATTTCCTCATTCTCTCATACTCTTGCACACGTAGAGAATGGTTGGAGCATGCTTGGAGCACACTAGTATTCACTTGGATTGGATAAATAAGGCAAAGGAAAGCAGGAAAGCGCAAGGAAATAGTAGGATCAACAACCACATCCGGATTGTTTGGCAGGTAATAGGCTACATGTGTGATTTCCTTATTGATTTATGGATGCATGGTATATGCATGTGATTTTCGAGTTATGTGCTATGATTGGTATGGACATATGCCTGGATTGATAGTGGTTTTAACCTTTCCTTTCCATTTCCCAGATAACCATGGTGTTTTGGGTTTTTCCACTTGATTTTTTTTATTGGTGCTCATAATTCCTTGTGACTGCAGGTTGGAAAAATGATTTAGAGGCCCAGGAACAATTGGAGTTGAGTTACTAGTCCTGGAGCCTATGTTGGTACAAATACTTTAGAGCCCTTGGTGGGTTTAATTACTAGTCCTTGGAGCCAGGTTGGACAAGCTCTCTAAAGCCCTGGAAGGCTGTGGGTTTAGTTACTAGTTCCTGGAGCTCTGGATAACTTGAGTAGAGACCGATCTGGTTGGTGCTAGTGATGTCTGACCATGGAGGCAGAATCTTTGTGGTTTAGGGTTGAGGTGGTTTGGCCTTTAAAATCCTTGGTTTGTTTTTGTTTTTGTTTATTCCATGATATCCCACATTCACGATTGGAATATGGCATGGTGGTGATTGGATGAAAGAGAGATTTGGTTCAGCTCAATCTATGGTCGGGTGGTACATGGAAGTCCCTGACATGGTTAGTATTTTCTTATGTTAATATGAGACATTGCCTTATTATGATCTATAAGCATCTGTAGTGATTATGTTAGTGATATTATGGCTGAGTTGCCGTGGTCTCTATGTTGGTTATTTACTAGTTATATGATGTGTATTATCTATGGCTCTTATTAGGAATTGCTTCGTTATCGGTTGGTTGATGAATGTATGGGTTAACAAGTGTTGTTGTAGGAATATGGAGAGGGTTTAGATCCTTCTCAGTGATTCTTAGATGAAGACTATCAATTTATGATCAGATATGCGTTCATGACCTATAGCTTACATGTTTTCCATGTGTTTGATGAAATTTTTGGTGTATTCTAAGAAATTTAGGTTAAGTTTTGCCTCAAAGTTTGGATGTTTAACTTTTTTGTCATGTTTGTTATGATTATGGAAAGTATTAGGAAGTTTTGGGTAGGAGGCTAGCTTGTAATTATGGCTCAGATCTTAGGACACACCCTCTAAATTGGGCAAGTTAGGTCACAACAGCATGGAGGCAATGTTATGCATTTGGTTTGAGGCCTATATCTGCACCCAGGCCTTGTCATACATGCAATTGGGGGTCTAGGTCAGTGAAAAAGAGTTACAACTCAGGGTTTGGTCACATGGGGTGGTCCTTTGGCCTCTGCGTGTCTTGTAGCTCTGAGGGATATTGTGAGTTGTCAATTTGTGGCCACTTTGTAGGCCTCACTTCCTTAACCAAAACTGGGAGGTCGGGTCATGTCGTAGTAACTCTTTGTCTCATGTTTACCCTGGAAGGCCAGTGAACTTGAGTGAATGTGGGAAGGGGCAGTTACAATATAGGTATCTCTTCTTCATCAAAGTTGACTAGAAGTACTAAATTTTTTATGAAATACTATACTTAACAAATATGCCCTTCATACTTGTAGGATCTAACTTCTTCCTTTTGTCCTTTGGTATATAGATATAAATAGGACATCTAATTATTTGAAGATGATGTTGAACAATTGGCATTATCTGGATGGCTAGTGGCTGTGAGCATGTTGGAATTGATGTCAACCGAATTAGCATGGTGATCCTATGGTAGCTGCAGGTTTCTGGTAGAGAATCACCATAGTAGCAGTGTTATTGAAAAGCCATAAAATGATGACTATAGTGATTGGTAGTCTAGGCTTAGGAGGAATCCTATGGTAGATGCAATATTCTGGTAGAAAATCACCACAATAGTAGGCTTATTGGAAAAGCCATAAAATTATGACTATAGTGATTGGTAGTCCAGGCTCAGGAGGAATCCTATGGTAGTTGCAGGCTTTTGGTATAGAATCACTATAATAGTAGGCTTATTGGGAAATGCATAAAATGATGACTATGGTGAATCGGGGGTCAAGGTGTTGAAGTTTGTGAGTCTAACAGTTAGAAACCCTCCATGTACTTTCTGATTTATTCCTTCCTACTTGTTCTGATTAATTAAAAAGTTATTTACCATGTAAATACTGAAAATTAACACAAGTACATGCTCTGTACATTAAAGATCATCAACTGAAGGAAACAGAAACAAGCACACAAATGACACCGTTATTTTTGGACTAATGTCCCTAGAAAAACCCAATGCAGGAAAATTGGTGCAGCTATCTGAGGGTTTGATTTATTAAGCAGTTTTAGAATACAATTTGGGTGCCAAATACGGCTCACCCAACAGAGAAAAATCTCGGAAGTTCTGGCTTCTGCCCTTTGCGTCAGCTTTCCCGACTGTTCTAACAGTTTCGGATGATCTTGGCAGTTCCAGCTTCTACCCTCTCCGTCAGCTTTCCTGGCTGTTCCGACAATTCCTAACAGTTCTTGCTATTCCCGACAGTTTCGGCTTCTACCCTCTGCATCATCTTTCTCGGCTGTTTAGAAAGTTCCCAGTAGTTCCGACTGTTCCTGGCAGTTTCGGCTTATACCCTCTGTGTCATCTTTCCCAGCTGTTCCGACAGTTCCTAGTAGTTTCAACTGTTCTTGACAGTTCTGGATTCTGCTCTCTGTGTCAGCTTTCCCGTCTATTTCGGCAGTTTCGAATGTTCCCAGCAGTTTCAGCTTCTGCCCTCTGCGTGAGCATTCCTGTATGCTACACTGATCCTCTCGATACTATCTCTGCCTCTCTGCTTCTGTATTCACCGCCCTTCATCTGCAACTCTTGATCACTCTCTCAACTTTCTTAGCAAACCCAACCCCAGAAAGTCGAAATCTTGATCTCTTAGTGTGTTCTCCAAGTGACCCTCAAGCCCCCTCTTATACTTTTCTCGTTGATAGATCAACGGTCGAGATTAAGTCCCTAATCAACGGCTAAGATTAGATCTGGATTGATCCATGACTTTTGGACCATTCTAACACAGTTTTATATTAATTCACATTAATATTTTAATTTCCATTGTGGAATCTCCTAAGTATCTAATTGGAAAACTTGCCCTGAGACACAAACAACTCCCCATCCTTCTACCACACTTCCATGCCAAGGAAGTAATGAATGAGACCCATGTCTTTCATCTCAAATTCTCTTGCAAGGTCCTCCTTGCAAGACATGATCAACTGATCATCACCTGTCAATATGAGATCATCAACATAAAGTAAAATGATCAATGGCTTACCTTTCACCATGATGTGGTATAGGTTCACATCCCCTTCACTCTTAGTAAAGCCCAACCCAGTGAAGTAGTTGTCTATCCTGGTGTACCAAGCACGAGGTGCTTGCTTTAGCCCGTACAAATCTCTCTTGAGTTGGCACACATGCGACTCATGATCGAAGGTATCAAAACCTTCTGGCTGCTCTATGTACACCTCTTCCTCAATCTTGCCATTGAGGAATGTAGTCTTCAGATCCTTTTGATGGATCTTCCAACCCATCTGTGCAGATAGTGCCAACTTCGATCTGATAGATGAGTACCTTGTGATAGGAGAAAATTCTCATCATAGTCAATCCCCCCGACCTATAAAAAACCACGGGCAACAAATCTTGCCTTATGCTTCTCTACACTACCATCAGTAGCTTGCTTTACCTTGTAAGGCCAATGGGAACTCACAACTGACTTGTCCTTCGGTCTCGAAACCACATTCCAGACACTGTTACGAA
>APFE031412655.1:61675-76977 GCA_000404065.3 Pinus taeda | reverse complement strand
TCCCTCTCCAGATTCATTAATTTCTCATGAATCTTATTGGCAATAAAAGTAGCAAAGTCATAATGTACCGCAGGAGGCATCCCTGGGGAGAAAATGGACAGCATTGCTATGATGGTTTCATCCACATCCTCATATGTCCGATAACCCAGGATGTAACTGATCAAATCTACCATCATTTTTCCCAGCTCATTAAGATATGGATATGCTATGGGAAGGGGAGCGATCATAGATTGATACTCAGGCTGAATAAACAATTGGTTAACCCTGGGAATCTGATCCTTGGACAAGTTGCCCCCTTTTGTTATCAAGTCCTGGAGGGAGAGAGGAGTTAGGGGCTTTGCAGTATGAAAGTGCAACATTTCATTGATGGCCTCAGGGGTGATATGGAACAATACAGAGCCCGAGGGGCTGAGGATGGCTCTGTGATAGGGGTCATAGCTGGACATGCATTGCTTTATCAAGTCTGGGAGGACATTGACTTGAGGGAGGTTGTAAATGGGTATGTGGGAATCCCAAATTCCTAAGGTGTCAGCCCCACTGAGATGCCGGGCCTTTAATTCATTCACTAGGTCAATATTAAACTTGGCTGTCATGGGCATGGAGTCTAACATCTGGTAATCTTTATCACCTAGGGCTTTCCACTCTAGCTCTCTGTGTGGGGCATTCAGAGGTTGAATGTTTAGGACTATTGGTGTCTCCATGGCTAAGCAATGGTTATGACTTGGTGCTGAACTGGTTTTAGCAGGCAGGAGACCACAGAGGGTTAATTTTGCAGAGGTAAAGTCAATTGTAAGGGTAAATGAGGTGTGATAAAGGTGTTGAATACTTAACAAGAGTAATTTGATAGATTGTAGGAGCAGGAAACTCAGTTTTCCTGGTGAATTATGCTGTTTAGGATTATAGTCCACGAATGCGCAAACAGAGCGGGAATTTGGGGAAGGGTGGATATATATGGGTTCAGCAGGTGAAATTAGACCCTGCAATTGCGGGGAATGCTAGTTTTTCCGGGAATTTAATGGTAAAAACAGGTTTGTTTTACTCTTGTGAATTCATTTTTGGAGAAACATGGACGTAACTTAGCTCTAAAAGGATGCTCTGGGTAAATACCTGGTGAATTGCCGGTAATGGTGATAAGTATAGGTGGGTTGTAGGTGGCAGCGTTCTTCAGGTTGATTTCAACAGGTTGGCGGCAGTGGACGTAATTCTCATGCAGAGGAGAGCAATAGTTCTTTCAGCGAAAATGGGAAAAAACGCGAAAAAACGGCTAAATATGGACTTTTGGCTTATTGGAGCGCTTTTTGGATGATGTCACCATGACGTCATCAGGTGGGGTCAGGGTCGAATGACCTCAGCATGATGTCATCGGGTGACGTGGCAGCCTGTGAGTGGTCCATGGGGATTGCATAGGTGGCAGACACGTAGGAGCGCTGGCGGTCGGGGGTGCTGACAGGGCACCAAGCGGATGTGACGTGGGCTGGCCGTGGCGATGGCATGTGCAGACAGTTTAGCAGAGTGGTAAGCGGGTTTTCTCGGACCTCCCTCTATACGGTCACGGTATTGTCAGAGGGTGCTCCGAGAGACTCTAGGGGGTGACGCGTGGCGGGGGCCTGACGTCACCCTCTGATAGTTTCTCGGAAGGTAACTTTCGGTCGCTGATGCTCGTCCGATACAATGTGGGCCGTCGGATGGGAGGGCCCAAATCCGACGATCGACGGAACGATAAGGTGCGCGGGCAATATTTGACTGCGGGGAGAATAAAATATTATTTTCTTTTGAAATTCGCGCCTGGCGGAAACTTTGGAAAAGTGGGTTTTCTGGGTTATTTCAGCATTTGCGGGTTAAATGGGTTTTTGCAAAGGTTTATTAATAAAGTGGGTTTTAAGGCTATTAATCCGAGCAAATCTCGGATTAATCCCTAGGATTAATTCTTTGGCGCTCTTTGGGTTGCGCTCATGTTTTTTAGCGCATGAAGACCTTCAGAGTCATACATAGAGCTATAATGCTCAGGGAAGGGGATACATAGATTTTTGGGTTTTTTCCAAGTTTTACATAGTAATAGGGGAATAGGGGGTATAGGGAGTTAGATACTAATAAGTTAGTATTTAATATGAATGAAAAAGGTGGATGGGGGGGAATACTAAGTTTTTATGAAATCAACTTAGTTTTTAGGAAGTAGATCAAAATGAAAAGAATATTTGCACAAGAAATGTGGGTTTCAAAGAAACTCAGAACCAACAAAAGACATTGATTTTCTTTGTGTACATGGGTGGCATAGGGATGTTAGTCATGAATGGGATAAGGGGTGATTTGGAAATTAGACATGCTCCATTAGGCTTCTGCAAGACTGCTGTAAATAGGTCATTTGTACTGGCCCCATGTTTTCACCCTTGCTTTAGGCCAGTGAAATGTCATGAACCAAACTTTCTGCAACCCCCTCTACCTACCCACTCTATTGCCTAGCATTTTTTGTTACTTCCAAGGAGGGTGCACTTAGATTTGCAAACCCTTTGGTGCCTTTTCTTTTCTCTTTGGCTTTCTTTTGATTTTCTATCTAAAGCTACCCTTATTTCTTCCAAGACCCTAGATTAAACAGTTGGGAACCTTTCTTTCTCTACCTATCTACTACCTGCCAAGATTGAGTTGTTTGGACAGGTTTCTTTCTCTAATATACTACAAAAATTGAAACATGGCATGACCCAGCTTAGGCTGTTGGATCACCCATCCAGAAGTAAGGCAACATCAACCACAACAAGTCTACCTTTTCCACAAGAATATGAGATCTTTGCATCACCAAAGCAGATCATATTGGCACTTCCCTTGTCAATCATGAAAAATGAAACCTATTGGTATAGGTATCTAACAAGACCAATCCGTGGTCATGTTATTCTTATTAGTTCTTAGAGAGCCCATAGTCGCTCTTCTCCGATCGCCCGGGGGAATGCCTACCTATCTAAAAAGTTTTCTTATGAATTTGCTTGCTACACATCTAGCTAGTTGCAAGACAGAACAAAGATGGTTTAGATTAGCACAACAAAATTTGTTAAATTATATACGTAATAGATATGGCACAATGCTAGTCTCTTTCCGAGTGAGGGAAGGGAAATAAGCCATTTAATGAGTTTCTCCTTGTCCATCACCATCCATCATCTAGGAAATGAGTTTTGTCCCCTCTCGATTATTAATTCCTATAATATACAGGGGCGAATTATTTGCGTTTATAATGGTAGGGATATCGAGGTTCACTAGAGGCTCCCAAACAACGCCTATTGATCTAGGTGTGTATGATCATTTGCATCCTAACCAGTAGGTGTTGATGCTTCGGTTGATGCACAAAGCTTTCATGCCAGTGTTTGAAAGGCCCCACTTTATATACACAATTGTGCCGTGTTCCATGGTTAAAGGACCTCGAATCCTAACCCTCCATTTTTCGATTAATAAGGTAATGTGTATTGCCTTAAGTAATAATAGTAGGGCCCATCGGATCATACATGCAATGGATTCAGGTTAACCAATTGATACAGCTCGCCCTTTCATGCAGGTCCCAAGAAGCATGGGGAAACATCCAATTCTATGTTTTATGGGAAATTTTTGTAGGTAAGCATACGCAAGGGAGGTTTGACTTCCCAAGAGATAGATGTTGAGTCAAATCACCCATGCACCCCTTTTTAGATTCCTGTCTTGTGGCATCGTAGTACTATTATTGCTTCTTATGCAACATTTTTAATTATATTATGATATATTTCTTTTTTGTGAATGCTTTTACATAACATAAGCACACAATGGAAACATAACAACCACACCATAATCCTAGCCCATCATGGGGACTCATACACATTCACTAGTTAGGCCTTGGCCTTGACCTCCACATTAGGAATATTTACAATGCATTTACATTATTGTCATATAGGGTCCTTTAACAAAGCCCACATGGCTTGTACCCTATAACATAAACCACCTAATTTGAATAATACATGATTTCACATATTATATTCTAAGGGTCAAAACTGGGGTATTATAAGAACCTACCCAATTAGTAGAGTCGAAGGTGTAGAAGTTTATATTGATAGGATAAAGGCTGATTTTTGGGTTTAAACCCAGAAATAAAACTCTTCTGTCACAATTTTAACCTCACAGCTCTTCAGTGATAGTGGTTACCTTGTAAGTACTTCCTTCAAGAAAGAAAGCAAGATGAGAGCGAAGGCCACATTCAAGGTGCATGGAGGGTTTCGAGGTGGAAGGTGTGCAATGAGAACGAACTACAAGCTTGAAATTGCTAGAGTTACTCACTTTAGGAGATAAGTGCAATTGTTATTCACTTAAGGGGAGACGAAGGTACAAGAAAAATTAGTCTCTTTCTAAAGCATCCAATTCTATGACTTAACGCTATGCATCCTTAGTAATACATACCAACATCGAAGTGTATGGCTTTAAGCTATGCGTCCTTCACAATACTAACAAGCTTCATGGTCCGATGCTTGCAGTAAATCAGGACAACCTAGGTAGTATGGCTCCTGGTTAATGTTCTACGGGTCTGGGCCCCGTAGGGAAGATCAGTAAATCAAACCCTTCTTTGTTGTGTACCCTTCATCAGTCATGAGGTGGGTAACTCAACCAGATTAGAGAGTCATGAGGTGGTTAACCCAACTTTAGGGCTAATAACTCAAATAGAATTGGTAAGTTGTACTGGTAGCATCCTTAGTTCTTTTTTTCCTTCAAGGCAGTCTACATAATGGCATTGCAATAGCATTGAACCTTTCCTTCATGAATGAAAGACATAACTCCATCATCTAGGTCCTTCAAGTCATTATTTGGATAATTCTTGGATAAATTTATGAAGGCGAGTTAGAAGGCAACTCTCAATCGGATTGGATCTCTCTCGAAGGCATGTTAAAAACCTACTTCAAAGGCCTTTATCAAACACTTTATTGTGACATTATCCCAGGGTGGGGTGGTAAATAGATTTTTCTTTCAGATAGATACCTATCTTTTTGACTTAACGCTGCCAAGGAAGCCCAGCTAACAATGCCCCAAAGAAAGCTTAACTTTTACCGAGATGCTCTATTTCAAAAGATTCCTCTCATCAAAGAAAATTTCGAGTCAAAGCAAAAGGTGATTTAGAGGAAGTTAGAAACGTTTGAATCCCACAATAACTCCACCTTACCATTCAGTGATAGCACTTACCACCTTACTACTCAGTGCCAATCCTTATCGTTTCTTGGGAGTTTCATTCGTTTGATTGGCTCTCCATTTGAGACTAAGAATGAGACACATATGGTGGGAAGATGAGGCAAGGGAGAGGACTTTAGGATCAATTGGTTGATTTTCATTCCTTACCGCTGCTTGGGAGTTTCATTCATTTGATAGGGAGATCTATCTCTTTTGGCTCCATAATGCGCTATTATCAATTTCCTTACAGTGCTAGAGAGAGTAATGATAAGCGTACTGATAGGCTTTCAATAGGCTTAAGATAGTCTTTCCATTTGATACATATTAATGAGAGACACACTGAGACTAAGAATGGTGGTACTGCTGGTAAAAGAGAGGGAGAGAGGTGTGGGTGGGGTGAATGCGTAATGCTTTCTATATGTGCATGTGGTTTTGAAAAAAACATATATATATTCTTTGATGGGAGTTCCTTTTGCTATAGAGAGCTGGTCAAGTATTTGGAGTGGGTGTTAATGGGTGTGAGGTCAGGCTTTACCTTCCAATCAATCAAAATCTTACTTATCTTGCTTCATGATCTGAGGAGCTACAAGAGGGATCTATGGTAGATCATTCTCACCTAGCCTTACTCTTAATGACTTCTATCATAGGACTGCTATAGTACTGACCTATGAATAATAGCGAACATCTATCTGTTCTCTTTTAAAAGTCCCTTAAATTCTAACCTTCAAGTCCCCAATCCCGAGAACTTCAAGTCCCAAAAAGAAATAAATGTAGAAATGGCTATTCAAGGAGCTGTCTGGCTGTAAAAATGACTATTTGTATAACGTTGTGCTTTATGGATGTAGAATAACTATGACTGAATCACTTTCCTCGCAATGCTTGGGTGCTCCTCTTTAAATACATACTACCAACTACGGAAATATGGATTTTCCTGTAACGTAGACCAGATTCCTACAATGTGGATTGATGGATTAGCAAGACCCTTATTCCTACAATGGGGAGATGGTGTGGGAAGACCCTTATTCCTGCAATGTGGGTGGACAGTTCTATAACAGTTCTCTAGGGGAGATTTGGTGGTAGATAGGTGTGGTAAGACCCAATCCTTTCCTACAATCCCAGATTGGCTTAGGTACGATTGGAATTGGAAGATGATTAGCTACGGAAGATGAAATCAAGCTTCCTCTATAAACCCAAAATATGTCTTTGTCCTTTCAATCCATAATAAGCCTCTTTCCTTTCATTTCAACCCCGAATCTGCTTCTGTACCTTACCGAGAAATAGAACCTGACCTTACTGGGGAATAGAACATGACCTTAGTTGTTAGCTTCGTAGAACACCTCTCGAGAAGCTAAATCGAAAAGCTAACTCACCCATCATCTCCCAAGGTTAGAAAGCCAGAAGCAAAGGAAGCAAAGGAACAACCTAAGTGGGAAAATCAGCTAGAATGGCATTCTATTGAATATTCTAATCAATAGTTGATTGAATCTCACTATATTCCATACCTAATAGCCTAAGTTGAATCACCAACATTAGTCGCATTTGAACCAATCAAACAACCATAGTGAGACTTCCTTCCTAAATGATCATCCCCCTATTTCCCTTCCTCATTGACCAAAAACGACTTTTTCATAAAGGCCTTATCTCTAGTGTTAAAAGCCTCATCTAGGTTTATCTAGCCTCCTACTCGATAACAACCCATTAGGCATCTACAGGACCTTCATCTAGGGGAGCATCCTCACACTTTGACGCCTTATTTAATAGAGTACTTTCCCTCTATAGCTCTGAAACTTCTTGATTCTTTTCACCTTCTTTCCCTCTATAGCTCCGAAACTTCTTCATTCTTTTCACTTTAACATGAATGTGCACATCTCCATATAGTAATTTCCCTCTATCACTTTTCTCCTTCCTCTCCTAATGTCAAGCAAGTGGGATCCTTATAAACAAAAGCTCTGACCAAGTACTTTCACTTGGTAACTTCGATACTTATCTATCCTTTGATTCTAGAGCTCTTAAAACTACAATCTATACATAATGGCATATATAATATATATCATTCCTCTTCCCTTTGTTCTCGCTTTCTTGCGCAACCTCGCAGTTGTAGTAGCGGAAAAGAGAAAATCCACTACTAAATGCCATCAAAGTTTTAGTAGTGGAAAAGAGAAAATCTGCTACTAAATGCCATCGCAATTGGGCATTGCAATTGTATTCCTAGAAACGCCTTTAGTTACTTATTGGGTGGGGGGGTAACCAAAACCATCACATCAACCATCACAGTTGTATTAAGAGAAAAGCTTAAATCCACTACTAAATGCCATCGCAAGTAATCGTCGCACTTATATCTAATCTGGACCTTAGAGACATTTCAATCATCTCGCCTTAGTGGTGACACAAGCAACTCGCCTTAGCGGAGGTTTGAGCCCTTCCATTTTTTAACCACCTATTTTTGAGGACAGAGTTTTATAATGTTTTAGTAGTACAACTCTGCCTTCAAAAGCTCTAGGAAGATTTAGCTAGTACCGTTGAGCAGAACCAGTTGCATAGTACAAGTCATTCCCTACAATCGTGATTAGTGTAATTGGTCAGTCATCTAAAATAAAGCTTCGAGACTAAGGGGAGCAACATATGGGGGTGGAGAAAAGCTACTTGTATTTATCAGTTTAGGGTGGAGTCCTTCCATCCTTAGGAGCTTCGAATCAACTGATTATTTAGAGTAAGTCGCTTCTATTATTGAAATTGGCTATCTAAGAAAGGATGCCACGTATAAAGCCTTTGCTGACGGTGGTTCTTTAATAGGATATACTCCAACTGGTCAGTCTCTATCTCGATCTCGGCCCCACCAGAGAAAGGAATGAAACAACCTTAAAACTGGTGCAAGAACCCCTACCCATTTCATTTCGAAAGCCATTAACCCGCCTTGATAGGATTCCTTTCATTTATCAAGCCTATTACCAGGGCCAACATCCTCACCAGTTCTAGGTTATTGACTTGAATCCCTCCTTGTTCTCAAGCTAGTAGCCCCCAACCCATCTTGTATCCAAATGTTCTTGCCCTAGTGCATGTTGGGTGACCACCCAGTAGTAGCAATAGCACTAGCGTCTGAGCTATATCCTGCACTTCCATAGTAAGCAACACGTGAGATGAAAATATGAAAGTGGTCTCATTATATAAGTGGTTTACCCTCTCCCTTAATAAGTCCAATAGAGTTGAAGAAAGTTTCAACCCTATATTATGAGGATAGGTTTCCCCATTCTGTCTTCATCCAAAATTTAGTAAGTAGTGAAGGAGAAGCAGATACAGTAGTTGTTTCCCCTTGCCCTTGAGATAATCAGAGTTTCAGCATTAAGACTTGATATATTATTTGAATGGGGTCATAAGGGAAATCCCTCCCATCGGTCAAACTACGGGTTTACACTACCCTTTTGGGGTCCGCTCACTCTTGTGTTCCCTCACGTAGGTTTTCCCTTCTTCTCCCTCGTCCTCTTAAGAAGGAATATAAGAAGGAATATACTCATTCTATCCTTTAATTAGAGAGATAGGAGCCTTGAGAGAAGCTCAAATTTCCCTCTGGTGGAACTCAAATCTAGCTCAAATTCCCCTGTCCTATCCTAACAGTAACAGAGATAGGAGATAAGGAACATTAGGATCATGATTAGTGGTAAGTTCCCCTTAGCCTTGATTGATTTGATAGCATTGTTCCCCTCTTAATCCAATATAAGAGAAGCTCATGAAGTGGTTAAGAGAAGGTCATTAAGTCAGGTCCTTGAGAGAGGTTATATTTGTATAGAAGTACCCTAGCTAAGTTCGATAAAAGAAGTGGTATCCTGAGGAAACCCTATCTTATTAGGTTTACTGCCATATCTATGTTTAGGCTTGTGGTGTCCTGCGGAGCCAACAACGATCATTAAGTCAGCAGCGGATAGAGTTGTTCCCCTCTGCATCCAATCAATAGAAAGGTAAGTAGTGAAGCGGATATAGTAGTTGTTTCCCCTGTGTTATAGACATTTTTGGGCACTTCAACCCCGATCTAATATGTCCACAAACTAAGGGCTCCTAAGTCCCTAAAAGTGTTACTTCACTTCCTAAAGGAACAAGGTCAGCTAATTACATCATCTCCCAGAAGTTCTCCACTGAAAACTGCTCATAAATGGTCAAAACTGGACCATATTGAAAACCCAGTGTAGAGGGTGCGATGCATATCACCTTCCCAGTGTACAAGGTGCAATGCATATTGAATTTCTCCTCTGTAGGGTGTGATGGTCGGGAATGGACAAATGTCAGGGACAAAATGCGAGGTGGAAGATCATGGAATCTTCCAGAATCTTCCCCTCTAACACTTGCCTCTCTATTTTCGACCAGGGATGAGTAAGAGATCATCATTCTCCAAGTGGAAGGAGGAACTATCAGAGAGAAGACACTAATCAAGACCTCAGAAGATGACTCACCTCCCTATAATCATCTATATATGGATTCCTCATCACAGAGATCCAGGGGCTGGAATTTTGTATCTTATAGAGAAGTGTTGTTGGTTTTCTGGTGTATATTCATAGTGTTGGGTGATCTAAGCTTTGCTTGAGGTGAAGAAGGGATTTCTAGTTGGAGGATGATGCTTGGTCAGAACATATGGTTGTAATCCTCTTGCTACTTTTCATCTTAATAAAGCTATTCAAGTTTTCCTCCATATTCTTGTATGTTTACTTATATATGCATTTGTATGGTTAACACACATCTGGTCCTGTGTTATTTATGAATATAGATCTTTGTTTCTTCGATAGTAGTATGTTGTTGTGATTCCACAGGTGCTCTAAAGCTGGGCAGACGAAGAAGAAGCAGGGAAGCTCTATTAAGAAGGAGAAGAAATCAAGTGCAAGACAAAGGTTGGTCTTCTTGGTTCTCCTCTTGTCTATTTTCATAAAGGAAAACAAAAGTAGACTTTACTTGTTTGTTTCTAAGATAGCCACCCATGTTAGTGGGCATAGCAGCATCCGAGTGGACACTATTCTCGGTAACAAAATGGTGATTCCACTGGGGATCGACTAGATCGTTTGTTAGCCTATCTATCTTTGTTTCTTTTATAAACTTACATACGTAGCCTGAAGTCAAGCTAGCTAGCCTTTGAATTGCATTTGTTATACAAATGCAAAGTAGATCAATATGGCTTCAGTCTATCTTCGGGTTTTTTTATGAATTAAACAATCGATCTACAAACAATCTAATTGCCCTAAGTGGTGGCTCTATTAACCTCTTTAGATCACCCCCGTGTTTTACATATACTGAACATTACTTACTCGGCCTAAATCCCTAAACTGAATTGCAAACTGTGAGTGAAAACTTGTTTAAAGTCTCGCACTGGTACCATCGCACCCTACCTTCAAGGCAGTCTATATGCATCGCACTTCCCGAGTGCAGTAGGTGCGCTGCATACTGGTTTTACTGTGTAACAGGTGCGATGGTCTGGGAAGGTTAACTTTACCTTCAAACTGTGGTTTTTTCTCACTATTTTCAGTCCTATTTAGGAGTTTTGCTCTCTGTAGTCAGTGTATTTCTATGAAAACCCCCTTCTCTTGCATTATTCCGCCTCCTTAGTGCAAAGAACTATAAGTGTTTTTTATGTATTGTGTGTCATTTTCAGTTCTCTTTTGCAAAAAGTAGCATAGTCAAACTGTCGTTTCTGGATCTGAAAGTGTCATAGCTGTCGTTTTCAGTTTTAGAAGACAATCCCATTGTTTTTTATAGTCGATTATATAGTTACTATTTCATATGATTTGAATTAGTAGTTTTTAAAGTGTTGAAAAGAAATTTTCATTTTGAAATCGCAAAGTGTCTCTCTTGCCTTCACTTCATTTCGAAAAAGAAATTTGTTGAGTACTGTCACTTTAAAAGTAATTCAGATTTGCACATAGCTTTCTTATCATCATTCATACATTAAGAAGGTTGAAAACAAATACATGCATGTGCATTTCCATTTCAACTTCTTGGTTTGATTTAGGGCAGTGCATTTAGCGTGTGCTTTGTGCTCTTTGCAGAAAGATTCTTAACTTTCTTTCCTTAGTAGCTAGGATTTTCATTGCCGAAAGAAGATTAAACGTTTGTTTATCATCTTAAACTGCATTTTAGGAATTAAATACACATCACTCATTGAACCTGAAAGGAAAATTGTTAAGCAAGATCAACTTAAAATAAATTTAATGAATCTAACAATGTTTTGGAACTTAACGCACAACATCTGGAGGTCTAGGCTAGAGACGTATTTCGGCGTCGTAAAACCTGGTAACTGTTGTTTTCTGTGTTGGTTGGGTGATTCCTCCACTCTGAGACAGCAAGTTCCAGTACAAACTTGTGCTCCCACATACCGTCGAGTATATATTAGGAGACTACAATAGGCTGCATCCTTTATCCTTAGGAAGCCGTGTCTGCCACCCTATCGATCGCAATGCACTGAACACAGCATTCGAGAAGATTGACTGCCATACCGTAAAAAGTGTTCTGCAGTTTTGCGATTGGTTTGGTAATCCTCTCTGCCTAGATCTCTAGAGAAGTCCATTTTTCTCCTTTTCAGACTCCTTAAAGGAAAAGGTCCTCTGAGCGCTTGTCACTTCAGGCTCAATAAAAATCGAAGGCGACTAGAGTCATCTTTTATTTTTTCTCGACTCTTTAAAATTGAAAAAACAAGTTGTGTCAAAGGGTCTAAAATTTATTTTAATCGGAATAACATCACAAATTCCCCCGTTGGTCTTTAGGTTGAGAAAATGGAGTCTACCAACCAAGGATTTCCCCTTGGAGGAAATCCTAGTCCCTTCTCCTCTTGGGAGATGTTGGTGCACCCCATATGGCCACTTTGTCACTTCCAGGGTTGACAATTGGTTTCCCTGTCTGGCTCTTCTCTATCTTTGTTGCTCAGAATCCTGTAATTCCTGAATAGTCAAATCAGCAACTAGATGACACTAGAGTTGCCTCCCAACCTTCTACTTCATCTGATTCTCCCTCTTCTCCTTCCTCTTCACTTGATAAAGTCGATAAAGCTAAAAATCAAGTAACTGAGAAGAAGAAGAAGCATAAAGAGAAAAAGGAAAAGAAGAAAAAGGAACCAAAATCAAAAGGAGGCAACCAAGCGTCATCTAGCGAAAATCCTCACACCGCACTGTCGAAACCTAAACCTCCTTGTGTCATTTGCAATGGAGACCACTATCACTGAGATTGTCCCTGCATCCCTCGGATCTTAAGGGACTGGTCTCCTCGTTTGCACAATCCAGTGGCGTCAACCTCTGACGATCATGTTGAATGCACACCATCAACCAGTGAAAGTGAAGCACATGGACAGAAAAGGAATCCGAAATTTCCTTGTAAGTTGTGTGAAGGCACTCACGCCGTCCACCATTGTCCCTTCCTTGATGAGGCTAAAAGAGTTTTGGATGATCGTCTGGTTTCACCACTACGACTTCCTCCTGGATATAAAAAAATCTTGCTAAGTCCTCCACCGGTTGAAAATCCGGCTGGCCCGTCATTGTGGTTGGCTGAAGCATCTATCATCGAAAATGAACCTTCTGAATCCATGAATGTCAAAAGGTCCAGACAACAGTTGACCCGGTCTTGCCTTTAGAGTGTTCATCTTCGAATGATACCATCACTGAAGAGAAAGAGAATGACATCGTTCAAATTCTTTTCGTCAACACAGAATCCAATGAACTTGGAGGCAGTCCTCCCATTCCTTTATCGTTGGAAGGAAGTTCATCAGAGTCATATCCGGCCGTGTATTCGGTCCCACCACCAAGCAACCTAGTCATTTCCTTCGACTGGAATCTACTAAGCAAACCCTGTTTACCAGCTAGTGTACCATTCAGAATCATTGTACAAGCTTACAGAATGGTCATGGTTGGTACCATCATCGATGAAGGGGCTTCTGTGAGTATCCTTTCCTCAACTGCTTGGAGAGTGCTTGGTTTGCCATCGCTTTTCCCTGAAATGAGAAATCTGACAGGCTTCGACAAAGGAACCAGTCGACCTTTAGGGATCCTTCCAAATGTGCCCATTACTTTGAGAAGGAAAATTGTTCACATGAACATAATGGTAGTTGAAGGACCATTAGATTATAATCTAGTCCTTGGACGTGACTATATTTATTGCATGGGAGCCATCGTCTCCTCACTCTTTAGAGATGTGTTTTCCACACAAAGGCATAATGGTCAAAATCATAGGCCAAATGTCATTCCCCAATTCACACATTGAAAATAGTCAAATGCCATCCCTAAATGGTCTCTTCACACAAGGAATGTCACATTGATCTCTAGTCCGTCCACTTGATGAGCACGAGAGATTCAGGAGGATGTGACTAAAACCCAGGGGGCATGCACCCTGATCTGTTTCGACAGGAAAACCTTGGGTATAGAGTAAATTTCCATGACGGATATATGACTACTCTGACGAACCTTTTCTTACAGGAAAATGGGATCAGGCTGGAATAAGATACCTTCGTTAAAGTTATGTGAGTGGAGTATCTCTACGCCACTCCCCTTTGTCTATTTCGGTAGACATCGCCAAGGGAACTTTCTGTCTGCTATGCGGATGGAACTTTCATGGTAACCTAGGAATTTTTCCCTATACCTAGGGGCATGCAAACCTTTCCACATGCAAGTGAAGAGTGGCTATTTATTTTTTAAATTTGTAGGACCTCTAACCCTTTAAACCCGTAAGGCTAGTTGTTTCCTAACTTGCATAAAGAAAGGGTCCGGGAAAAAAGCCTGAGAGATGTAAGCCCCTTCAAATAGCATCTTGAATGAGACATTCTTATCATATGACTAGCAAGCATGTTACTGCAGGGCTTCAAGCTCTTAAAAATAAACCCCCATGAGCAGTTTTGCACATAGTTTCCAAGCTCGATAAAAAAAATAAACATAAGTCAGGAAGCAAATGTTTCCCCTGGCGTTTAAGCTCATTAAAAAATGAGCCGATAAAATAACCATTGTTGAATGCCTTATCGCCAGATTTTGAGCCTTCGTTGTTTCTCATCATTCACCTCCACTCTATTTTTAGCCGATCATTCACCCCCATATGATTGTTACCCCTTCGAGGAACATCTGCGAAGAGTGATTCTATTAGCCATCCTTGTGACACTGCCGTGATTGGAAAATTCCAAATCTTACCTGGAATCAACTGCTACCCGAAACCATCACTCGTTCCTCGAAACCAAGTCTTCTTTAAGCTCTTTTTGCCTGACTCGTAAAATATGAAAATATTGCCGAGAGATTGGCCTCTCCGGCTCATTAAAGTCATCGGAAGTGATATCCCTCCTCTAGATTTTAATCCTTTTGGACCTGATGGATTATTACACAAAAAGATCGAGCGCTTGTCTTGTTCGGCTCGTTAAAACTATCGAAAATTCATCCCTTTTGTACTATTTTACGCTTTTTTGGACTTAAGGGATTGCATGATGAAAAAGAATTGTTGGAGTCTCCTTTTCGTTCCTTTCAGACTCTCTAAAATTGAAAGGGACCAAATTATCTTTGTCGTTAAACTCGTTAACACCAAATAGCGACAAACTCATCCACATGGACGAGAATGAGTTTCACTTTCGCTAGGCTCGCTAAAATATAGCAACAGGTTCGCCCAAAGGGCGGATTATAGAAGAAGCATATGTTATCCTCCTCAAGCTTGACAAAAATAAAGAGGTACTGGTCAACAATGACTGGGGAAAATTGGGAAGAAAACTTGAAGAAACTTTATTGGTAGCAAGTCGCTCTTGAAAATGACACTTTCCTTCCGCATCCATGCTGGGTTGGGTTGTTCCGCTCAGTGGTCATCACTATTGGTCCATCACACCATCCATCTTTGGGGTTAACACTACCAATCCATCGTCAGTGTCGCCGATATGTTCAAGAGAAGTCATTCACACAATTCACCTGTATCTCACCCACTGCAATACATTCATGCTCCATTCCTTCATGACCACCACCCTGAACCCTATATTGTCAGATTGTTTTCACCTCCAAAATCATTTTCTTCATTCCATGTCGTTGATGTGGGATTCATTAAGGCCCTCTTGTGACGGGTCACTTCTTGTTGACATTAGCTCATTATCCAAGAAGTTGACTTAGGAACAACCCTTTCAGTACTTTGAAGCTTGCATGCCTTAATGGCAAGTT
>APFE031412655.1:2624-50928 GCA_000404065.3 Pinus taeda | reverse complement strand
AAATCAAAGAAAAAGTAACTACATGAATGCAATCATTTTTCTTTCGATGAAAAGAGTACTCTACATGGGTTGTAGGAAACACTTAGAAAGAAAAAAAATTTCCTTTTCTTTTCTTATAACACACTTCACACACGCAAAAACCAAAAGGATTGCTAATGATTTAACAATGCAAACTAATGCAAAGTATAGTGAAGATATAAGAATCGAAAACAACTCTAAAAAGAAATGAAAGTTGTTTTGTTTATCAAATTTTCTTTTGCCACTTACAATATTTAGATGGAATCAAAGATGCTACAATTCATCTAAATACTAAAAGAAAAACTCAAGATAACAAAAAACACTTTCATTCAGCAAAAGGAAACTAAATGAAAAGTAAATTCAAGAAAACAAAACTAAAACTTTTCAAAAAGTTCACTTGAAAGTAGCAACAAAAGGGTCTTTTTGAAAATGCTCTCAACAAAAACTAACACTTCACGATTGAAACAACAAGAAAGAAACACTTTTTGCAAGTTGACACCCAACAAAGAATGAAAAATCAACAAAAAACAAATGTGCTCAAAAAGGCTTTTTGACAATCGAAGGCAGCAAGGAAAGCTTTGGTAACAAAGACCAAAAAAGATCAAAAAGATGGTTTCAAGAAAGTATCAAAATGACAACTTTAATGAAACAAAGAAGTAAATGGTCATAAAGATCGATTTCGTTAAGAAAACAAAAAAGTCACCAAGAAGCAAAGTTGAACACAAAGATTGATAACAATCTTTCTGCTCTGATCACTCAGAGCAGCCAAGATTCCAATAAAGAAATCTTGCGTGTTTTTTAGCAAAAAGATGATGACACTTGCAAACACAAAACAAGACCAAAACTCCTTATAATTAGAGATAAATCAGAGTAAGGATGCTCGCTGTAAAACAAAGAACTGATACTGACAAAGATGACTATTCAAAACTAACTGAAAGCACTAGACACACTCCAGAGACAAAAAGATTTATAAATCCTGAAATTTGTCAGGTATACGCAACTGTATTCAATGCAGATTGCTTGTATACGCGACCGTTTCTGAGGAAACTTGCGTATACGCGGGTTTACTTCAGACAACAAGCGTTTATACGCTTCTGTAACTAAACAAAACAGTGTTTATATAATATTTCAGGAAAAATAAAAAAGAGACTCAAGAAACTGGTAAAACTCAGAACTTACAAACAGACCAAACAATAACAATAAACCAGCAAGCTACTGAGCCCTGATAGGCTTGACAAACGCCCAACTAGGAACAACAAGAGTGTTGTTCCCCAGCGGAGTCGCCAGTTCTGTTGAGGAATTTTATCCCCTAAGGCTCTTGGGTGGAACCCTAGCATACTGAAAGTTGTCTAAATCAAGAAACATGCACACACACGGCCATTATGCTAGAAAAAGCTATTTCTATGGTGAGAAGGACGTACCTCAGGTCCTACGTTCGGGTAGTTCCTCAAGGTTCCAAACCCTTCATCATGTCCGTTCCGCTCCTTTTCCCTGCAAAACCAACAATTCCAAAGAATGCAGCAGTATATGGACAAAGATTTATATGAAAATCATCTTTATGTTATACAAGAAAGGAGTTAGTTGTAAACTTTTAGACATCCATTCATACATGAAATTCAAACATGAACATCATTAACATAAAGAAATAAGCATATCGGGAACAAGACATGTTTCTTTATTAGACAAATAGAATAGTATAGAAAAGAGCAATATCACCTGAACAACTTCTGCAGGCTCAAAGGTCAGCCTCCTTCTGGATCTGTCCCACCTCAAGCCTCTAGTAGGTCTCCTTCCAATACTCACTCCAAGATGTCATAACTAAGGGATGAACATCAAATCACAAGGAGACAAGGGTTTACTGTACAAATGGGGGAAGTGCAGAAGGCACAAGGGTCTTCAGACCTGATCAGGGGGAAATCTTGGTATAATAACCTTTCTCTCTCTTCTCTCTTCCTTAGGCCTTCCCTTTGGTCTCTTTATATACCAATTCCAAAGTAGTATTTTAGTTAGGAATTGGTTGGGAACAGTTGAGGCCATGGGCACTAACAGGTGATCAGCAGGTAAAACCCACGATCTCCGCCCGAAAATAAGGAGTTTCATATTTTTTTAAGTGTTTTAATACATATACGCGGGTTGGGTATATATGAACCCGCGTATACACGCCTTTAACTCAGGGCAATGTCGCGTACAGGGAATAAAACATTGTTTTTTAGATTTTGGACCAGGTCTGGAAGGAGGGGTTGCCCTAGGCCATGAGTGCAGCATCACAAACCATAATAGTGAGATTTGGAGCTATAACAACAGGTCACCTCCTAGCTCGAAAAAACTTTGGATCCTCATAGTAAAGTATTTCACCCGACATCAGAAAGATTAACAACCTCATTCTTTAGGGGGAAACTGTTATAGACATTTTTGGGCACTTCAACCCCGATCATAAATGTCCATAAACTGAGGTCTCCTAAGTCCCTAACAGTGTTGCTTCACTTCATAAAGGAACAAGGTCAGCTGATTACATCATCTCCCAGAAGTTCTCCACTAAAAACTACTCATAAATGGTCAAAACTAGACCATACTGAAAGCCCAGTACAGAGGATGCGATGCATATCACCTTCCCAGTGTACAAGGTGCAATGCATACTGAATTTCTCCTTTGTCGGGTGCGATGGTCGGGAATGGAAAAATGGCAGGGACAAAATGCGAGGTGGAAGATCATGAAATCTTCCAGAAGCTTCCCCTCTGACACTTGCCTCTCAATTTTCGACCAGGGATTAGTAAGAGATCATCATTCTCCAAGTGGAAGCAGGAACTCTCAGAGAGAAGACACTAATCAAGACCCCATAAGATGACTCACCTCCCTAAAATTATCAATATATGGATCCATCATCACAGAGACCAGAGGTTGGAATTTTGTATCTTATAGAGAAGTGTTGTTGGTTTTCTGGTGTATATTCATAGTGTTGGGTGATCTAAGCTTTGCTTGAGGTGAATAAGGTCTTTCTAGCTAGAGTATGATGCTGGGTCAAAACACATGGTTGTAATCCTCTTGCTACTTTTCATCTTAATAAACCTATTCTAGTTTTCCTCCATATTCTTGTGTACTTGTTTATATATGCATTTGTATGGTTAACACATATCTGGTCCTATGTTATTTATCAATATAGATCTTTGTTTCTTCTACAGTAGTATGTTGCTGTGATTCCATAGCTACTCTGAAGCTGGTCAGACGAAGAAGAAGCGACGAACCTCTATCAAGAAGGAGAAGAAATCAAGTGCAAGACTAAGGTTGGTCTTCTTGGTTCTTCTCTTGTCTATTTTCATAAAGGAAAATGAAAGTAGACTTTACTTGTTTGTTTCTAAGATAGCCACCCATCTTAGTGGGAATAGCAGCATCTGAGTGGACACTATTCCCAGTAACACCCTGTCTCTTCCTTAGAGTTTCAGTCAATAAAGCGATATCATGAAAGAAGCCGTTTACCCTACCTTATATGTCCCAATCTTAATCCAACCAAAGGATAAGGAATAAGTAAGTCATTCAGTCAAGTAGCCTGAAGAGAGGAGAAGAGAGGCTCATTCAATCAGGCACATCATATTTGGTTTCCCCTTAAAAAAAGCTAAAAAAAGACCCTTTATATTGTTGAATTGAAGTCATAGTCAGAAGTCAGTCTCCTTGATAGAAAGTATATTGACAAATCACCTAGAGATATAAGACATATTTTCTTAATAACTTTATCTAAAATACAACGTATATCTTGATATAAGGAATGTGTTATATCAGTGTTATTCAATCCTAACCTTGATATCTCCATATAAAACACTTACTATCTTAAAGGACAATTACACTTTTTATCTCCTATAGCTTGATATTAGGATAAGGACATATAAGCTTGAGAAGTTTGCTAATGAGGTTACTTGCCTTCTCGTTGAGCTCGCTTCGCTCAACATACTCCCCTCCTCGAAGCTTGAAGGGGTATCCCTTTCTCTTGTCTCTCTCTAGCCTAACACAAGCATGAGTTTCCTACTCTTAGCCTAAGATATCTGGAGCTTAGAACAAGCATGAGATAAGTAAGAAATAGGAGCTCATATATTGTATTTACCCTTCCATTAGCCTTAAGACTTGATATCCTTAAGTCAGACCTTGATAAGTCCGATAGAAGTCGTGGTAAGTTGGCCTGTCCCTTGAGATATTCTATATCTCACTTTACTCAATCTATATGTTCTAGACTTGATGAAGAACTTATATGCATAAATAGCCTATATATGTATATCAAGAATGCCAGTTATGAGATCTCATTCAGTTAGGTCATTAAGTTAGAATAAGGGGTTAAGAGACACATATATAGAACGAGAAAGCGGTACCATGAGGTGTCCTGTGGAGCTTGTCCTACAGAGCCTATGCATTCCCTCTAGGGGTGTTCCCTCTTACCTATCCCCATCCCTTCCTTAACAATTAGATGAGAGAGAAACTCAGAGTCTGAAGAAATGGTATCCGAGCCTTAAGAGCCTTAAGAAGTGGTCCTAAGAAGCAATTAATATGGTTGTTTACGCATGCTAAGTTCGATAGAAGTTCATTAAGTGGGTTAAGAGAAGCTCATAGAGAGTCTCAGGAAGTTAGAAGCAGTAGTTATGTCCCTTTCTCTTCATCTCCTGTCTCTTAATCCAACCACTAGCCTTAAGAGTGGAGCTAACAACCTCTCTCTCTAGCTTAACTCAGATATAGGAACCTTAAAAGCCTCCAGAAGTAGCCTAAGAAGCGGTATTAATTAGTTAGGTTTCTCCTGTGTATTCTCTCTTTATCTTCCTTAAGAAGGATTGGGGAAAAGGCACATTAGGATAATTATTCTAGCCTAACTGGACACTCTTACCTTATTATAGGGCCTTGACCTCTCTTTCCCCCTCTTACCTCGACCTATACCCTTTGACCCTACCTATCCCCCTACTCATACCCTCTGGCCTAGGGGACTGATATAGGGCAGGTGCATCCTGTCCTTGTAGGGCCTTATCCCCTTCATATAAGGTAGGGGCTCTTTCCCTCTTACCTAAGGCCTTGACCCTCCTCCTCTTACTGCTACAGGAGCCTAATCTTCCCCTCTTATCCCCTCTTTCCCTACTCTTAGCCTAAGATCTAGGAGCTCATATATAGGCCAAATTCCTAACCACCTTGATATACCTCATTCAGTCCTATCCTTGTTACATCTCATGAAACTTGCTATTGAACTCGTAAGCTTTTTTCCTTGCCCTTGATAGACAATATATTGGAAAAGAACCTATCCTTAAGATATAGAAATCCCTCATAACTTGATATCAAACAAAGCCCTTATCTTGCTATAAAGAATGACATATATCAACTTTTCCCTTGATCTTGATATATCCGTCTATAAGGAACTACCCTTGCTATATTCTTTGATTTACCTACTAATGTTGTTCTCAAATCTCACACCATAATCACATAGGTAACATACTCGTATCGAACATGACTCAAAGGGTACTGAGAAAAGGCCTGGAGATAGAATGAGTGGATCTCTGATGGTGTGGGTATCGTTTCTCCCTGTCAGCAATGGTGGTACACTTCAATCGTACTGGAGGGGTATATGACTGAAGGAAGCTACGGTTATAGAACATTCATTAAGGACAAATACAATGAGTTACCTGCTTGAACCTCCCTACCCGAAGTAAGGGGCTTAGGGTTTCTCCTCATGACCTGTCCTATCTCTATAGATGGAGGGTGGCAACACCTTGAATAGGTGGGTTTCAAGCACTATCTGGACATAGAGAAACTAGGGTGAATGGGCTATTTTAAGGGCAGGGATAGGGGTTGTATGAGATTGAGGTTTAGCGTAGCATTCACCGATAAATGTCTCACTACAACTATTCTATTGTTCGATAACTAGGTCCTTTATATGGATGCATTGTCCGATAAAGTGCTCCTACTAGGTCGTATTGTTTGATAGAGTGATCTTACTAGGTCATATTGTTTGATAGAGTGATCCTACTAGGTCATATTTGCTAATGACTCTCTCTAAAAAAGGCTGAAATAAGACGCATTCATTCTTACCCTCCTAATAGGGGTGTTCCCTCCAGGGGTTGTCCTCATACCCACTCATACTATGATATAGGGTAGGGACATCTCCTCCTTATATGGCCTTGAACTCCTTATAGGGTCGAACCTATAACCTCAAACCTTTAGAGGGCCTTATCCCCCTTACTCTTATCCCCTCCTGACCCTCCTACCTACTCTTTACCCCCTACTCTTAGGGCCCTTAGATAGAACCTACTTGACATATTAGAAATGCAGTTTCTCATCAAGAAAGGAAGGCTCATGATAGATTCCTTATTCGGGTGTGACTTCTACTCTGGGGTTACTCAAAAGAAGCCACTCTCTTCAGCGAAAATGCATTTGATCCCATTCATCTCAGGGATTATACTCTCTCTCCCTCCTTATAGGGTAGGTGCATATCCTCCATGTAGAGCCTTACCCTCTCCTTATAGGTCCTATACCTCCCTACCCTCCATATAGGGCTATTCCCTCTAGACCTTATAGGGCGTTCCTTAGGCTAGACAAACAAAGGAGACCATATAGTAGGGCCTTACTTCCTCTTATCCATGGACACTCTTGACCCATTCTATACCCTCTGACCTAGGCCTACTCTTCCCTTCCTTTTTTCTCGGCGTTGTGTGTAGGTGGGAATCCCTTTTCCTTCTCAAAATTTCTCGGTGAATCTGATAGTGTCGGGGAATACAAACCTATACTATAGAACATGAGTATACCCTCTTAACCCTAGGGGACTCTTATTAGGGAATAAAACATCATGATGGGGAATAAGGACCTTTTCTTACGGTACCTATTGGGGAATGCGCACCTCATACCTCAAACCTAGGGCAGGGGCACTAATAAGAGAGACAAGGAGACTCTATCACTTCTTAGGGAATTAAGGCCATGACTTTCCAAGGCGAATAAGACCAATCAATCGGGGAATAATCCCTTGACCTTAAGGAACATTAGGCTCAAGCGGATAGAGTTTCAGCCTTAAGAAGCAACCTAAGACACAGATAGAGAGTTCAAGCCCTATATAAGAGAGACAATGGGCTCTCTCTCCTAACCTCAGATATAGGAACTAAGATCTAGATAAGAGAGAAATAACAATAGTCTAGACCCTCTGAGTATCCATTTCATATAGGGCCTTGACCTCCTGACCTTTCCCTTTTTAGGGGTGCCCTATAGGGGCTGGACAAGGCTTCGTCTCCCGACAAGACATATTCATTTAATCCCTTGACCTCCCTTTACTTAACAAGACCGGACAAGGAGACTGTCTCTCTAGTAGCCTAACTCAGATATAGGAGCCTTGATATAGATACTTTGTTTCTTGGTGATGTTCCTAGGTGTTGGGCCATTTTCCCTCTAGAAAATTCTTGACAAATCTGATAATAAGGAAGTTAGGAGCTCATATAAGGAATCATGAGACTCTCTAACTAGCCTAAGGGAAAGATATAGGTCCTCTTACTCGAGATATAATCTGGCTTACCCTTCATATAGGGCCTGATATACTCTTAAAGTGTACCTCTCCCCTTCCCCTCTTACTTAGGGCAATACCCCCTACTCTGACAGGCCCAGAGATAGACCCTACTTGATATAGCAAAAATGCTTTTTCTCCCACTTTCCCTCTAGCCTAGGGGATTGATATAAGGCAGGTGCATCTCCTCCAAGCCTTTACCCTCCATATCTTACCAACTCCTACTCCCTCTTTCCCCTCCTACCTAGGCTTATACTCCTACCTACCACTACAGGATTCCTACTCTTGTCCTCCTATATAGGCCTAGTTCACTTTTCTCACTTCAGGTCAGATAAGGGGCATTAAGAAGTAGATCTAGTTTACAGAGATAAGCCCTATATAAGGAATAGAGTTTAAGCAGCTAAGAAGATATCGTTGAAGCCCTTTACTTATAGCCTTAAGAAGAGGTTAAGATAACCTCATTAAGTTAGGTTAGATAAAGGAGCTCAGATAAGGAATTAAGGCCTAACCTTGATATAAATAAGGAATTCAGGAGAAGCTTAGAGATAGAGACAAAGAGAGAATTTTGGCATTGAAAGACAGAACCTACTTTATTCATCAAAAAGGCATTGAATTACTTGATATGCTCTTGGCATGATAGATTACTTATTTGAGTTAAGGCTTCTCTCTGGGGTTTCTCAACAAACCCTACCTTATATAGTAGAAATGCAATTTATTGCCTCCTACCTAGGAAAGGGGCATACCCTATAGTTCGGTCTACCTATTCTTACCTGATAGATCTTCCATACTCTTTTCCCCCCTACTGGAGCATATCCTTACCTACTCTTACTGATTCTTAATCTCCTGACCTTATAGGAGATCAGATAGAGAGTTGAAGTCATAACCTTCATGAGGAGACTCTCTCTCTAGCCTAAGGATCTTCATTGGATAATGGGAGAATGCATACATCCTGTCAGGGAATGCATACCTCATACCTCAAAATTCTATTAGGGAATGCGACCTACTGTATTGGAAAATGCATCCAGTGTGTTTTAGCATACTTAGCTCTGAGGGAATAGGGTTAGCATGGTTAGCTTTGGTAGGGTGGTTTGGCAGAGCTGGGACATGGGCTAACTTAACCCCTTGGTAGACCAGTTCAATTATGTAACCTCACCTATAGGAACAAAGTAGCTCACTTGATTTCACGACCCCTCACCCAGGGTTTAGCCATGTTGACCGGGGGTGCGGAGAGGGAAATTACCCTCATAAACGTAGCATATTCATTGGTTGTCAATTTGATATCTTAAGATTGGGAAATGAACTAATGAAAGGTGGCATTTCCCATCCAACCATACGAGCAAACAAGAATAGTCGTACCATGCCTTGATATTGGGGGAATTCACTCCTAAAAGGTGGCGTGGCTGCCCCGCCCTTTCTTTTAGTGGACCACCCCTCATATGTGGGTAAATGAACTAATGGAAGGTGGCGTTGCTAGAGGATATAGCAGTAACACAACAAGACATAAGTAATACAAATAATCTTAGTCTTACCCCCAACAATGAGCCTTGTCAGGGAAGGTGAATCTTAGTCTCACCCCCAACAATGAGCCTTGGAGGGGTTGGCTCGCCTTCGTGTTCCCGACTCGTGCTTGTTTCCCATGTTTCCTATCTTCAGTAGTCTAGTTGAGCTGGAGTTATAGATCCAGGTTGATCAACCTTTCTACCAATACCGGGACCGAACTCCTTGCCTCTACCTTTGCATTAATCAATCCTCCAAAGTCTGATAGGTCAATCTATATTCCAAAGATCCCGGCTATACAACCTTCTTTCCACACCTAGCTTTCACTCTCTTTGATTACTCTTCATCTCGTCTAGTGTTACTTGGGAGTGGGAGCGAAAATGGGAGCAAGAGCGACATTTTCAAAAGCTCCCGATTTGGGAGCACATCCCGGAGCGATATATATCTATATTCTTATATTAAGTATATATATATATATATATTATGTATAGTTATTAATGTATATGTAATATGTATATGTATATGTATATGTATATGTAATGTTATATAGTATATAATATATATATATATATTATATATAGAATATAATATATAATATAATATATATATAATATATAAATATATATATATATAATATATATATATATAATATATATTATATAACTATATATATATATATATATATTGATACATATATGTCAACAAAAACATGTAGAATGATGAATTAGATATAAAAAACATAAGAAAACTTCAAGCTTTCAAAATTGAAAATTCAATATATAACATTTATCATCATCGATCACCAAAATTGTACTTGTAAGCTAAGTTTAACCATTACAAGAAATAATATCTAACATGGAATGAAATGTTATAAAATGAATTATGAAATGAAACGAAACAACTTTAACGAAGCATCATATTCATAATTCAACATCATTACCAATGAGTTATAATTCCCAACTTCAAACATCAAACTTAAATTGTCACAGTCATATATTGTTTACAAAAAATATCATTATGATATGAAAGAGTCAAGAATCAACAGTTATGAAAACTAATAGAAACTAGAAAAGAAAATTAAACTGTAAATCTATTATCTACTACTACATGTGGCCCTTGCCACGAGAAGTGTCTAATGTATGAGCAGGTCGTGGTGGTCTTCTAGGAGTCTCCTGTATAGACCGACGACTAGAACCAGTAGGCACATGCCCTCCATGTGATGGTGTAGATGGAGGTGGCGAAAACAAAGGAGGTGGCATGGTTGTTGCTTCATCTTCCTCTTTTATAAGTTCTGATTCTAGTTCTTCAAGATGAATAGTGCCATCCTCCAAATTATCATCCTCTAGGTGGTTGTCCCAAAGTTTATATGCTGGATCCTCATAAGCTCGATCACAGTAATGACTCAACAATCTCAAGTTGTAGTGCACATAAACCAAGCTTTCTGCCCAATTTTCATTGAGTTTGTTTCTTTTCACATTATGTATGAAGCTGTAAGTGCTCCAACACCTCTCTGCAGAAGAAGTATTTACAACCTGTGGGAGAAATGTTTTTGCCAATTTTGGCAAAAGTCCATGGACGCCATATTATTCCCACCATGTGAGAGCATCAAATCTGTCTCTATCTTCCATTGCATGAAAGGTAACAAACAAACCAGTGCAATTGAAGTATCTACCTATTTCAAGACGCACACTAGCACATTCCTCCCTGTCAGGTATCAACTTTTCTAATGCTTGCAAATATCCTGTAGATACCTCTTCATCTATATGGGGTTTGGCCCTAACCCCACCCCCTAGTGAAGGTGGGCCCAACCAAGATGTAGAGTAGTATTTTGGCATAAGGATATATGGCAAGAAATGTAGTGGAACATTAAGTTTATCCCACCGTATACACACACAATCATGAATCATTTTGTACAAGTTGGGATCATTGTTATGAAAAATATCTTTTATTTGCCCCAACATGTTATCCATTTGCTCATACACCTCGCCAATCACTGGTTTATCTACATCTGCAAACCGAATTATGTGATAAATGGGCTTGGTGAAATCCAATACTTGCCTCACACATGCCCAAAACATACCATCAAGAGCGGCCTCCTCCACCTGTTCAAAACCTTGCATGTCAGTTGCATTTGTAGCCCTTTCCTTTAATACCTGCCAATGTGGACTTGATACCATGCTAGCCAATGACTCTCTTACCTTCAAAAGGTGCGTAAAGGTGAGGTAATAGCTATCAAATCTAGTCCTCACAATCTTCAACAACTCCAATCTTGATTGACTGTAGAAAAGGCCATGGGTATTGCTGTGATTTGTAATAAATTTTATCATTTATTTTCCTTTATTGTACAAATCACCAATCCATTTGTATTTTTCATTTTCGTTCTTAACAATATCATGCATCAAAAGGTTCATTGTGTGAACCAAACACCCATACCAAAATATGTTAGGGTATTTATCCTCAATAATTTCTCTCACTACCTTACAATTAGGAGCATTATCAGTGATGACTTGGATGACATTGTATGGCCTAATACAATCAATTGTTTCAAGTAATGGTTTTGCAATGTTGATGACACTCTTGAACTTGTCTGAGTAATCATATGCTGAAAGAAAGATGGCACCACTAACAAACACAACAAGAATGGCTTACCTTTTACATTTGTCCATCCATCAAATACAATGGACACCCCATGGTCAATCCAAGAACTTGTCATTCTATTCAAAGAATGTGATATTTTTGCCTTTTCATGATCAAGTCCAACGGTCCTTGCCTTGTCATACCTAGGGCTCTTATATCCTGTAGGGGCATCATTTATGGCAGAAACCATTTCATGCCAATAAAGTGAGCAAAGAACATTGAATGGTATCCCACATGCATAGAGAAACCTGTAAACTTTTGAATCCACATCATTCCTACACCCTTCATCAAGGAAATTTGATATGGTTATATGCCTTAAACCTGGTGACCCTGTGCCTCCATATCCACTGCCTTGGGAGGATGTTGAAGGAGTTCTTTGTGCTTGTTATTGTGAGCTTGGTTTAAAGAAACCATTTGATTTTCTAGATTTGTATTGGGTTTCCTCCTTTTCCCTTATGTATTTGGCTCTATCTGCTACTGAAACACCTATACAAGTTTTGATTCTTATTTGTTTATCTCCATCCATGGAATTTTCCCACGGAGGTGTTTTCCGGCACGGGTAAATGAACTTGTGTAATTATTGCTGCAATGGGGGCAATGAAATTTAGTGGTTCCACCCCCTTTCCCTGCTTCAGGCATGTTAACATATTTCCACAATGGGTTTGTTCTTGTTTAGTTTTTTGAGCTGACTCATGTTCACTCTCCTCCAAATCCTCCTCACTGGGGTTTTCATTAAATCCACTATGTCCCCCTTCTTCATCCCCTTCTGATCTGAATTTGAAACTACTTGAAAAAGGTTTTCAAGGTATTCAATTAAGTAGTAAACATGTTTAAAACATTCTCATGTCTTGCAATAAAGAAACAAATGAAGTTTTCAGCTGTTCATGATCCATTCAAGCATAGAAAAAATATTTCCTTTTACTGTTTCACACATTAAAACGAAATTTTTCTACAAAATAAATCAACCACAGATGCAAAAGAAGTTGATGAAGTAGTTCACCCCTCCTGGGCTACGTCTGTTGGGTCCAAGGCTCCCAAATGGGTCAGCCCTCGTTTTGATTAAATGCTCAAAATAAAATTATAGCTGAATAGAAGTCTCTACAGGTGAAATAGAGTGTAAAATCGGATTCAGAACACATGAATCCTTTAGGATTGACTGCTGGTTCACCTCCAATGGATACCTGCAACCTGTAACAGTTCTCTCAATACTGGGCCCTAGTGGCTCCTAGAACTTTCACGGCTCCAAAACCTGTGCAAATGACCTCTGATGGAAAAATGACCTGTGCCAATGGCTTCAAAACGTCCAAAATACCCAAAAAAAAAAAGAATTGTCCAAAACTGCCTTTCCTAGCCAAAGTTATGGGAAATAGGCCATATTGGGGAATCTTTAGGGAATCTTTTGATTCCTTGGCCCGTTTTGCACCGAAAAAGCTCGAAATTGCCCGATTTTGCCAAATTAAACTGATTTGAAGATAGAGAGAGACCAGAGACAGAGATTAAAGAGTATCATATCAGATTTGCAGACATGAAGCACGTGAAAGAGTATCAGGAAGTGGCGAAGACCACCAATGTAGCGGCAAAGTGTATCAGAGGAGATTTTCTCAGGGCTCGAGGAAAATCCAGCATTAAAACGAAAGCTCTGAAAGTCAGGAAGCGATTGAAGACACATTGAAGGCTCACTAGCACAAATGACTACACATTAAACTCACTGAAGATCAGTGGACCAGAACTCAATGCACAATTATGACAGAACTAGTGCACCAAGCCACACAGGACACCTCATCAACTCAACTTGATTCAGTTGCCTCTAGCGCAGCCCAAAGGATTTACTTGCATTTAATTCCAGCAATGATTAGATTTTAGAAAAGCTTTTTTGGCAGACCTGTTTAGGTCAGTTGTAATAAATATTTTGAGATATTTGCACTATAAAAACATCCCTCAAAACTGTATTAAGGGTTGGTTGGTTGGTCGACAAGCTATCTTTAGCTGATTTTGATCCAGGAGAGACTCACACTGTAATACTTGATAGTTTCCATAATCAAAGACTACTTATGAGCTTTTGAGAATGGATTGTTCACTGTGTTTAACGGTTGAAGAGTGATTATGAAATTCTTGTGCTGTTGCATAACTCAATAAGTGCTTCTTACCTCTGTTTTCCATTCATAAGTTACCATATAGACAGTAAAAAGGAAGATTAGCTTAGAATTTGTTTAAATACACTCTATGCTCAATTTCTATTGTTTCTTTATGTTTTCCTCTGTTTAGGCATAAATATGAATTCCACATGGCTCATGTTTGCCCTAACCTTATCACGCATGACAGTTGTCCAGGGATTCTTCATTGCCCCTAGGTAGAGATCATCCTTCTCTCTGTTAAGCTGAGTGAGGGATTCTTAAGTGCCTCTCATTCCTTACATGTCATTCATCCTTTTAGTTTGAAAGTTGTGTTATGAGCCACTATCCCGCTCCATATTCCTCTTGTGACCAAGAAAATGCACTGGAAATCCTGGCCCATGACTCCATGCCTAATGGTTTGAAACTATCACTTCATGAATTGCCTCTCTACTTGAAAGCATCCACCTTCCATCCAAACCAAACAACAAAACCCCTGTACCCAACAACTAGCCTAAAATTACCATCAACTTAGTTAAATCATAAAGAGGGAGCCCTCTCTGATTGCATGTGGGCTAGAACCTGTAGTCCAAAGGTTGGTTTGTGGTTACCTCGGCCGTATCCCTACAGGAGCTTAGGTACAACCTAAGTGATAACAGGATCCATCAACAACAGGGGATCACCCCAGTATGAAGTTCCAACTAAACCTCACACCGTTTAGTGTGGGAGTCCCATCCGGTACGATGGCCAAGTTTCCATTATCCTAAGGATTTGCCTCAACTCTTGCTTGTCAGCACAAGAGAGTGGTTTTCTTTGTCTTTGAGAAGTGAGGCTCATGTGCCTAGTGAGTGTAAGTGTCACTTGTGTCAATGGTTCTTTAACTATGGAGGGAGAGGGTGAGATTGATTTCTAGGTCGATTGGGAGCAGTCCCAACACTGCTAGGAACACACAACACAATAGGACATACACAACTTCCGGTGGAGTAGTCCACATGGATGCAATAGTCATAACACACAAGGGAAGATAACACGTACAACAATCAGTGGATTAGTCCACACGAGTGCAATGGTAGTTTACAACAAGTTTCATGAGAAAGGTCTATCTGATGTCCGGGAGAACACGGGCGAGACAACGTTAACAACATATACAACACATTTCCATTAACAGATTATGCATTACAACAAGTGAAATAGTTCAACATGCATCACAACTATTAAAGATTAGTCTTACAACAATTATAATACATGTGTGAAAACGTGCTGGCCTAGTAGCAGGCTTTTGAATTAAGCAAAAATTCCAAGACACATCGTTACACCATACATCACTAACCTCATGTGACAGGCATTGGAGCCACTACTTACTCCTCAAAGGAAAGATTACAGACTCTCTTGGCTATGTGGGAGGAGCTGAGGTGAAAAAAAAGTCCTTTACATGTACAAATGAGGGGGTATTTATAGCCAAGGGTGAAGCTAACCCTTGTGGTTGTTCGACTACCCTCATGACTCTTTGACTTCCATGAATTTTTGACTTTACATGACTCTTTGTACAACAAGTGGGTCTCTTGGACTTCCACATTACATTACATTAATTGACAACATAGCCCATAGTGGAGATGTGGGCGACATGATTCGACATGACAGTGTTGCTACATTCATGCTGCTACTGGAGTGCATGTCGAGCTATAGTGTTGCTGGGTGATGGATGTCTATTTGTATGTTCATGAGCACATCTTGCATGTTTGCTCATCCGTCCACTCGTGAACATATCTTTGCATGATCATCTGTTCACAAGCACATACCTTCGCATGCATCGTTTGTTTATTCATTGGTGAAACTATCCTTCTGCATGTGCTCCCTTCATTTATCCTATTTGTTGTCTTGCCATGTTTGTTGGTGTACCTATACCTATAGTCACTCACGATGAGATGACATCAAATCCTAAACCTCCTAGTATACCATGACATACGATCATTTCAGATGCAGGTGACCGGGAGAGGTAGCAAGCTTGTGAAGTGGGATGATGGCTCTGGACACTGCTGATGAAAACTAAGCAAGAGTCACTGAGTGAGGAAGATGGGTAATCCAAGTCAATAATAACTATCTGTAAGGTATGGCTCGGTTGGAAGGAAAAATTGTGCAAATTTTGGGAGGGACAGTCTAGGCTGTAGGAAGGAAAGGTAGGCAGGATCTACATAGTTTCTGGAACAAGTAGGCAACAGGGAATGGAAGGCCAAATTTATATAATTTACTGGAGGAACAGGCCGGGTTGCAAGGAGGGTCAACACGATGATATTGCATAGTTTTTGGGAGGAACTGCCCGAGAGCCTGTCAACCAAAACTACACAATTCCCAAAGGGAACTAGTAGTTAGCTGTTGGGGTCACTGGAAATTGGTTGCTGGGTCACTGGAAGTAGAAACTGCATAATTCCTGGAGAGATCTGGCAGTCGTCTACTCGGAGCTGCTAGCAAAGGAAACTACACTGAGGTTGGGAGGTGGACCTGCTGATCATCTCTGCGCAATTTCTGAGCTAAGCGGACTGCTAGGTAGCAGAAGGCCTGCTCATGAAAACTGCGCAAATTCTTGGATGAGCAGTTGGTTGACTACTGGGATGATTGACTAGGAAAGCTGCACATTTTTCTGAGGGAGACAAGGACGGACACTTGGTGTCTGTCTGACCTGTCTATGCAATTTTCTCAGTCAGATGAGCGAGTAAGGTTAGTGGCCTTTACACAATTTTTGAGGGGAGTTAGTCTGGGGGTGACTTCTGGGTCTAACTGTCTGGGTGGTCAGTATGAAGGTGGAATGAATTGCTTGTGGGTAGTGCAACATGAAAATACTTTCTTGGTTCTTTTGCACTATTTTGGTTGATAGTTGGTTGAGTAGATGGCAGGGTGATGGTCCGAATGTCAGAGGGGAGTCTGGTCATTAAAACTTCAGCAAAAACGATTGTGTGTAAATGATCAAAAGATGCATAGGTGATCATGTAAACACACACTGACATGAATTGATGGCAAAATGACTCAAATCATACAAATACACATGTTCAATGTGAATGACCGACGATGAAAGTGACAAGCATGACACTTGTGATTGACCATTCATTGTATCGAGACAAATCTTACATGAAAGTGAATGTGACTCTGTGTGTGAGTGCAATAGATGCTTTCATAATGAACACAATAAGCACATATGAAGCAAAGGTTGTGAGCATAACCAAAACATAGTCACAAGCATGACTTAGACACCAGAATGCAGAAACTTGAATGAAATGAACAAGTAAGGCAGATGCAAGGACTCACACAAGCTCATGGAGTGAACCTGAGTGTGTGTAGTCATCAAGTGAAAACCTCTAGGGAGGCTCCAAAATTAGGTGCAGGCCAAAATTTTGGAGGGTGGTTGTAGCCACTACAACACTTGGTGACACACTGGTAGAACTCCATCTTCTCTGTTTCAATTCATTGTTGGCACAAGGCCTTGGTCTTTCAGGGAGCATTGAATCACTATTCGGGTTACTTCGGATTCCCTACTTACCCCATGGAAATACATGGTCCACCCTTTGATAACTCAATCAAACACAATCAAAAGTTCAACTTGATCTCAATGTTTCAAATTTAGGAAGGGTAGTTTAGCTTGTGAGTTGAAAATTTTCAAAGTATAAGTTTTCATCTCTGGTGTTGCTCCACTGCCAACAGGCTTGGACAGTACCCTGGTAGAGTCACGTAGGAACACACACATTGATCCACTACCAGTGAGCATGGAAAGTACCTCGGTGGAGTTGCATGCTTCACCTCTATGCACAGGAAGCCTTTCTCTTCTTTTTCCTTTGTACTTTTCAAGAGGACTGTGCGTAGGCACTTATTTATTTTTGGGGCACAAGAGGGACCTCGACTTATTGAGAGCAGAAGAGGTTGTTCCTTCAGAGAATAATGTAAGATCTCTGACATAGGTTTTCTCATTTAGATTTTCTCCTTCTTCATTTCTACTAGTTGGATGAGTTTGAACACAAAGAGTAGAAGGCCAAGTATAGGCATGGGGCTTCCTAGTGTGGACACAGGTTCATGGTTGGATCAAAACTTCCCTTACAGACGGTTCGTATTTTCTATCAAGAATTCATCAGTCGAATGTTATTACCAAGCACAAAGAAGACAGACACAAGACTGGCCAAGTAATTCAGTATCACAAGTCTCTTCAAATTTCAGCCACATACTCTATTCAGAATCTAGAATGTAGTAATTGGAAACACTTATTCCCACAAACAAAAATAGTAATATACCAAGAAAACAAAACAAACGTAAACAAAAATAGTAAACAAAGCAAACAAAGTGAAAACAACAACAAGAAAGCAAAGGAACCAAGTCAACAAGCAAACAATCATGCAAACTAGAAAGAAAAGACAAGCGGAAAGAAAACACTACTCCTACTCCTACATTAAACGGTTGGGGTTACGTGAAATGAAATTTCTAATGAAGCCACCAAAGGTGTAGCTGACCTGCAGTCACCAAGATATGAGCGATTAAAATAGATAAAAAATAGTGTGCAAGAGAAAATGAAAAAAATTGAAAAACTTGTACACGAGAGAGAAGGTCTCGCCAGTGGGAGAAAGAAAGTGTCACAACCACCGAACACACATGCTTACCTTTTCCATGACTATCATTTTTCAATAAACCTCGGAGGCCTCTTGTGAGTGTGTGTTGTTCTGCACCAAGTTTCTCGGTGAGTGCGAGGAAGGATTGAAGCTTGTTATCTGCAACATGACTTGCCAAGTAAGATTGTTCCAACCATTCAGTGATTGGATCATAAAATTAGTGATGGTTGTTTTGAAAGATTCGTGATCTTTGAGAAGACAAATTCCTGATTTGAGAGAGGGGATCACGATGGGAATCTGATACAGATAGATAGATCTAGTCATTCTCATCAGTCATGTCAAGACAGTGAGGGCTTGCCATAGTCATTAGTGTAGGCCAAAGTGCCTCACTTGCTTGATAGAAGTATAAGAATAAAGATGTTACATGGTGAAGATCATAGTGCACGAAGCAACTATCATTGGATGTATTGTTGGGAAAATGATAAACTACATGACAACCACCCAAGATAGAAGAGAAATCAGACCAGTCGGTCGACATGCCAAATTCCCAGTTTGAAATGAACAAAGAAACCTTTTGAACAATTGTACGAATGCTCTGAATGAGGGAACCAAGTTTGTTGTGCACTAGGCATGATAGAAAACCCACCAGCAACTGGTGAAAAAGTGTGCAAGCATCATGGTCATCACAAAAATGTAGAAATGATGCCAACACTATGAATGTGTGAAACCTATTGGGGTGTGGCAAAACCAGAGTAACTTGATTTGCGCGATAGGTTGTGCACTCGTCATCACACAGGGAGATCACTGGTGTGATGGGTGGGAAGATTTGATGTGAAAAATTTGCAAAAAGACCAAGGAGTCGATTATGAGAGAGAACATATAATAAGTGTGATTTCAAATAGAGATGATCAACTTCACTATCCCATGATTGGATGAGGGATGGACACTCCCAACCCAAACTGGATGTACGAAAGGTGCATGAAGATAGACATGTTGTAATGCACTTGTGGATTTGAACATTAACGAAAAATTGAAATTTTGAAATATCATACTTGAATAATAAATATTCTTTACATGTGGATCCACGTTGAGTTAAACCATGCAGATAGATGGATTGTGCATGAGAAACGAGATCTGATTTGGTTTGATGGGCTTACCAGAGTTGTGAGGTTCTGACATAAACATCAATGGACATTGAAGTGCCTCGACTCCTTGGCATGTCTTGAAACTTTCCAGAATTGAAAAATTGCGTTTTTGGATGTGAACCAGATCATGCATGGCTTGAGGATGGCTGTTTTTGCTGATTTCAAAACTTCTCTTAGGATGACATCCATCTTTGTCATAAGATTCATCAAAAATTTTAGCAAGCTGACTTGACAAGCTGTCTTCATGCAACACAAGATGATGACAAGTGGGAAGAGTCTTGTGTGTTGAAACTATTTTCATCATGCACAACCTCATTGCCTTGTGTTGATCGAGAAGAAAACTTAGAAGATGAAGAATCAAGAGAATGTGGAGTGTCTCTGATGCATGTTGATGCGCTGTGAATGATAGGAAACACAAAAAAGTGAGGTGCAGAGGAAGCTTTGATATGGATGTCTAATTTGACTGGTGTGCATTACAGATCTAAGTTAGAGTGTACATGAGATGGAAATAGATCATATGATATGCTTGGGTTTTCATCACAACACATGGAAGCTTGGGAGTGATGATAAGCCAAAACTAGAGGTTGATCGAAATAATTGATTGTGTATGGTTGTTATACGGGAATAGTGTCCACACGGATGCTGCTATTCCCACTAAGATGTGTGGCTATCTTAGAAACAAACAATCAAAGTCTACCGTTGATTCCTTTTATGAAAGTAGATGAGAGGAGAACCAAGAGGGCCAACCTGAGTCTTGCGCTCGATTCCCTCTCCTTATTGATAGAGTTTTGTTGCCTGCTCTTTGTCTGCTCAGCTTTAAAAGACCTGTAGAATCACAACAACATACTACTATGTAAGAAGCAAGGATCTAAATTTACAAATAATGTAGGATCAGATGTACATTAACCATATACAAGCATATATAAACGAGTACACCAAGATATGGAAGGAAACAAGAATAGCTTTATTCAGATAAAAGTAGCAAGAGAATTACAACCATGAGCAGCTCTGACCCAGCATCATCCTCCAGCTAAGATTATGTTATCACTCAGGTTGTCCCTAAGCTCCTGAAGGGATATGGCCAATGTAACCACAAACCAATCTTTGGATTGCAGGTTCTAGCCCACCTGCAATCAGAGAGGGCTCTCTCTTAATGATTTAGCTTTGTTGATGATGATTTTAGGCTAGCTATTGGGTTCAATGGGTTTTGTTTAAGTTTTGATGGAGTTTGAATGGAAGGAAGTTGCATTCAAGCAGAGAGGCAAGGGATAGTTTGATAAGTTTCAAACCATTGGGCATGGAGTCATGGATTAAGGCTTGTTGTTGCGTTTTCTTGGACACAAGAGGATTATAGAGCAGGATAGCCACACTTGAAACAATACCAATTGCTGAAAAGATGGGATAAAAGTCAGAGATGAAAGGCAATTAAGAATCTTTCATCAGCTAATAGAGAAGGAAAGTGAATGAATGATTATCTAGGAGCAGTTAAGAATTCCTAAACTAACATTCATATGTGAAACAAACAGTGTAAACATGATCATTTAAGTATGCATATTCATAGCTGTTCCTTATGAAAACATGTAGAAATCACAAAAATTGAGCATAGGGTGTTGCCAAGCAAATCCTAAACTATTCTTCCTTTCTGTAATTTTAGATGGTGGAACATAGATGATAAAACAAAGATAAAAAACTAAACAGAGTTGAGGAACACTTATTGAACCATTTAGAAGCACAGGAATTCCACAGTCACTCTTCAACCAATTAAACACAGTGCACAGTTCATTCTCTGAACTCCCAAGCAATCTTTGATTATAGAAATTATCACATATACAGTGCGAGTCTCTGCTCAAGAAGAAAATCAAACCAACAAAGACCAACCAACCCTTATTACCTTTTTCAGGGTGGTATAAATAGGTAAAATATCTAAAAGTATTTATTACAACTGACCTAAATAGGTCTGTGGGAAAGCTTTTAAACCTAACTTTGTGCTGGAATTAAATGCAAGAAAATATCTTTTGGGCTGCGCCAGAGGTAGCTGGATCAAAATGAATTAATGTGGTGTCCTTTGTGGCTTGGTGCAGTGTTCCTGTAATAACTATGTATTGAGTTCTGGTCCACTAATCTTCTATGAGTTTTAATGTGCAGTGATTTGTGCTGGTGAGCTTTGAATGGTTCCTTAACTGCTTCTTGACTTTCAAGGTTTTCTTTTAATGCTTCATTCGCCTTGAGCCCTGAGAACATCTCCACTGATACACTTCGCCGCAACACTGATACTCTCTGACATGGTTTTTGGCTTCATATTTGCTCTGATATTCTTTAATCTCTGAAATGGGTCTCTCTCTGTCTTTTGGTACGTTAAAATTAGCAAAATCGGGCCTTTTCTTCCCTTTTCGGCGCAAATATGGCTAAGGAATCAAAAGATTCCCTAAAGATTCCCCAATATGGCCCATTTCCCATAGCGATGCGAAATTAGCACTAAGTGCTAATCGTGCATCGAAAACTGCCTCAAAATTCAATCCGGGGCTCCGAAGCTTGATTTTTGCACTTGCGCGTTTTTTGAGCTGTTGACGTCAGCATGACGTCAGCGATATGGTGGATGACGTCAACATGACATTAGCAGTGGGACCCCTTGTATGAATGTGACATCAGCATGATGACGTTAGCATGATGACGTGGCAGTACGATAGGGTGACATGGCAAGGACACGGTGGCAGGGTGAAGGTAGGTGAGGGGTGAGGTGGAGGCGATGTGGCAAGATGACGCGGCGCCCATGTTATGCAAGGAGAGGGCGTTTTTGGCTCGCATCGGACTGCCTTTGGTACAGAGGTGGTATTTGTCAGGGGCGGCCCGATGCAATGGGATGTTGCCAGCTGTCCCGGTGTACGTCGGTAAAACCGTCAGACATCGAGTGCTAGCTAACACTCACAAGAGGGTGCCCGATATGCATAAGGGCCGTCGGATCTGGGAGGGCTGATCCGACAGTGGACGGGAGGAGAAGATGCACGGGTTTTAGTGAAACAGCGCACGCGATAAAGTTTAATTTTTGCGGCCGCGGGTGGGTTTTGGACTTAGGTTAAAGACTAATTTGTTTCAGCGCATTGGTTATTTATTAATCAAATATTAATAAATCCCAAAAAATGCAATGCGCGGGGTGCGGTATGGTTTGGTGAGGGTTTTTTTTTGTGTTTTGGAAGGATTCCAAACACCTTGGAGGGGAAACTTATGCAGAGATGAGGGTTCTTACTAAGATCCAGGTGAACTTAGTAATTCCCGAGGGGATATTTATGGTTATGTTTCAACTAGAGGGAGGGGATATTTACATAGGGGAATTATTATCATAGTTTTAGTAGGGGGAAGGGAAATAGATAGGGATTTACATAATAATGTCAGGAGTTAATATGAATATGACAAGAAAGTGCTAAGTCTCAAATAACTTAGGCTTTAAAGGGGAGATAGAACTTTGTAGAGAAAATGTGGACCCTCCTTGAGTAAAGCAGATCTTTACCAAGGTAAATGATATGGAAAATGATGAAACTAAGAGATATCAAGCAGATCTTGACCTCTTTAGAGGAAGTTAGTAAATGATTTAGGGAAGAGGAAGAAGGGGAAGTTAGTCATGCCTCACTTGAAGTCCTTCAAATGGTTTCTTGCCTTGCCATACTGATTGTATAGATATAACATTTGAAAACACAATAATTGATCACAATAATTGATTCTGCAACCACAAACTACCTACCTAGCATACTTACCTAGCATTTTTTCTTCTTTAAGTTTGGGTGCACTTAGACTTACAGACCCAGCTTTTCAACTTTTTCTTTTTCTGTCTTCCTATCTACAAACTACCCTTATTTCTTCCAAGGGCCCACATTAAGCAGTTGGGCTCCTTTGATTCTTCTACCTGTCCAAGAATCTTCCAAGATTAAGCTGTTTTGGACAGATATCCATTCTCTATATCCTAAAGCAAGAAATTGAAACCTATGGAGACCAAGAATAAGATGTTTGGACCTCCCTTTAGATGAAAATTCTATAAAAATGGAATAGCTCTTCAAACTCGGAATGCAGCATTTGAACTTAGACTAGCACACTTTCATGGCCTCCTTCTTTGGTGTCTGTTAGCAAATATGGAGCATTGTAGCATGCAAAGTATGACATATTTGGCCTGTAAAAATGTCAATCATGAAATATGAGTAACCTGCTACAGCAGGAGGCTAACAGTGGCTCCACTTGGGGATGGATTATCCTTGCGAAAAGCCAACAACAACAAGTTAGACTGCCTTGATGTTCTATTGTTGTTGTATTCTAAACCTTCCCTTTGATGGCTAATTTATTTATGAACATAACAGTAGACTTGAAGAGCTTAGGCCCTTCACTTCGGGCTTCAACTACAACAAGGTTGCTATCCAAACAGAAAATTGAAATCCTACCTACCTATTCTAATCAGTATTTCCTTAGCTGATTAGGTGAAATGAAACAGCCAATGCAGCCATTTAAGCAACTGTAGAGAGAAATGAACTGGCTAATTGATTGTTAATGAAGCTGAAGGCATTTTTCAGTCATGTCTCCTCACAATTAAAATTGGTACATAGAAAGGCCGCTGTTGATGTATTTGGTCCTCACAGAGAAAGCATGTTAAATATTTTGAGTTGAGGAGAAGCTCCATGTACTCTGCTATAGGATCAGTAAACATATCATGTGGGATAGTTTCCTCTAGGCCTTCTTGATTTGATGGAACCGCTGCATCCTTAATAATAAACCCTGTCATTATTCCTTTAGTTTTTGCCTTGAAAGCATGGTTATGCCAAATCTGTAAGTCGGACGGTAATCCCATTTCATCATGACTTGGGGAAGGAAGATTTTGAAATTTTTTTTTAGGATCACGAAAATTATATGACTGAATTTGAGATTACAATAGTTCAATTTCAATTTCATATCTTTCAACAACCAAATCAAGAAAAAGAGTATGCGAGCGTCCTGTTGTTTTTAACAACACCAATCTAAAAAAATCTTCATCAAGCTCAAACTCTGATAAACTCTCCCTGAATTCATCTAAAGCTTCATGAAATGAAAGATTCTCCACAAACCTGGTCATCCTGTCTTACTATTAATGCTTTGGATCATGGACTATTAGGTTGTAGAATTAGTTCGTTCCTCCAATGGAGTCTTGATTGAAATTGAAGTGGAGTCACTAGGTGGTTGTCTTAACTTTGAAGAACCCAACCTCTTTCCACCATCAAAGATCAGACATAAACTTGAAAATTTCTAAAGAAAAGGAGCACTTTTCTTAGAAAACTTGTATACTATTTCTTTTGGGACTGTCTTGAAGATTTTGGGCTAGGGAGGCCTAACTCTGTCCCAGTGGAGCTTCCCAACTTGATTTGTGAAATTATTTGAGGAAGGTCCCCAGTGGAGTCGCCATTATGTTATCACCCAGGTTGTCCCTAAGCTCCTGAAGGGATACGGTCGAGGTAACCACAAACCAACCTTTGGATTGCAGGTTCTAGCCCACCTGCAACCAGAGAGGGCTCTCTCTTAATGATTTAGCTTTGTGATGATGATTTTAGGCTAGCTATTGGGTTCAGTGGGTTTTGTTTAAGTTTGGATGGAGTTTGAATGGAAGGAAGTTGCATTCAAGCAGAGAGGCAAGGGATAGTTTGATAAGTTTCAAACCATTGGGCATGGAGTGACGGATTAAGGCTTGCTGTTGCGTTTTCTTGGACACAAGAGGATTATAGAGCAGGATAGCTACACATGAAACAATACCAATTGCTGAAAAGATGGGATGAAAGTCAGAGATGAAAGGCAATTAAGAATATTTCATCAGCTAACAGAGAAGGAAAGTGAATGAATGGTTATCTAGGAGCAGTTAAGAATTCCTAAACTAACATTCATACGTGAAAGAAACAGTGTAAACATGATCATTTAAGTATGCATATTCATAGCTGTTCCTGATGAAAACATGTAGAAATCACAGAAATTGAGCATAGGGTGCTGCCAAGCAAATCCTAAACTATTCTTCCTTTCTGTAATTTTAGATGGTGGAACATAGATGATAAAACAAAGATAAAAAACTAAACAGAGTTGTGGAACACTTATTGAACCATGTAGAAGCACAAGAATTCCACAGTCACTCTTCAGCCAATTAAACACAGTGCACAGTTCATTCTCCGAACTCCCAAGAAATCTTTGATTATAGAAATTATCACATATACAGTGCGAGTCTCTGCTCGAGGAGAAAATCAAACCAACAAAGACCAACCAACCCTTATTACATTTTTTAGGGTGGTATATATAGGTAAAATATCTAAAATTATTTATTGCAATTGACCTAAACAGGTCTGTGGGAAAGCTTTTAAACCTAACTTTGTGCTGGAATTAAATGCAAGAAAATATCTTTTGGGCTGCACCAGAGGCAGCTGAATTAATGTGGTGTCCTTTGTGGCTTGGTGCAGTGTTCCTGTAATAACTGTGTATTGAGTTCTGGTCCACTGATCTTCTGTGAGTTTTAATGTGCAGTCATTTGTGCTGGTGAGCTTTGAATGGTTCCTTAACTGCTTCTTGACTTTCAAGGTTTTCTTTTAATGCTTCATTCGCCTTAAGCCCTGAGAAGATCTCCACTGATAAACTTCGCCGCAACACTGATACTCTCTGACATGGTTTTTGGCTTCATATTTGCTCTGATATTCTTTAATCTCTGAACCGGGTCTCTCTCTGTCTTTTGATACGTTAAAATTAGCAAAATCGGGCATTTTCTGCCCTTTTCGGCGCAAATATGGCTGAGGAATCAAAAGATTCCCTAAAGATTCCCCAATATGGCCCATTTCTCGTAGCAATGCGCGATTAGCGCTAAGCGCTAATTGCGCATCGAAAACTGCCTCAGAAATTCAATCCGGGGCTCCGAAGCTTGATTTTTTCACTTGCACGTTTTTTGAGCTGCTGACGTTAGCATGACGTCAACGGTATGGCGGATGACGTCAGCAGTGGGACCCCCTTGTACGGATGTGACATCAGCATGATGACGTGGCAGTACGGTAGGGTGACATGGCAAGGACACGGTGGTAGGGTGAAGGCAGGTGAGGGGTGAGGTGGAGGCGATGTGGCAGGGTGACGCGGCGCCCATGTTACGCAAGGAGAGGGCGGTTTTTGGCTCGCATCAGACCGCCTTTGGTACAGAGGTGGTATTTGTTAGGGGTGGCCCGATGCAATGGGATGCCGCCAACTGTCCCGGTGTACGTCGGTAAAACCGTCGGACATCGGGTGCTAACTAACACTCACAAGAGGGCGCTCAATACGCATAAGGGTCGTCGGATCTGGGACGGCTGATCCGATGGTGGACGGGAGGAGAAGATGCACGGGTTTTAGTGAAATAGTGCGCATGATAAAGTTTAATTTTTGCGGCCGCGGGTGGGTTTTGGACTTAGGTTAAAGACTAATTTGTTTCGGCGCGTTGGTTATTTATTAATCAAATATTAATAAATCCCAAAAAATGCAATGCGCGGGGTGCGGTATGGTTTGGTGAGGGTTTTTTGTGTTTTGGAAGGAGTCCAAACACCTTGGAGGGGAAAATTATGCAGAGATGAGGGTTCTTACTAAGGTCCAGGTGAACTTAGTAATTCCCAAGGGGATATTTATGGTTATGTTTCAACTAGAGGGAGGGGATATTTACATAGGGGAATTATTATCATAGTTTTAGTAGGGGGAAGGGAAATAGATAGGGATTTACATAATAATGTCAGGAGTTAATATGAATATGACAAGAAAGTGCTAAGTCTCAGATAACTTAGGCTTTAAAGGGGAGATAGAACTTTGTAGAGAAAATGTGGACCCTCCTTGAGTAAAGCAGATCTTTACCAAGGCAAATGATATGGAAAATGATGAAACTAAGAGATATCAAGCAGATCTTGACCTCTTTAGGGGAAGTTAGTAAATGATTTAGGGAAGAGGAAGAAGGGGAAGTTAGTCATGCCTCGCTTGAAGTCCTTCAAATGGTTTCTTGCCTTGCCATACTGATTGTATAGATATGACATTTGAAAACACAAAATTGATCACAATCATTGATTCTGCAACCACGAACTACCTACCCAACCTACTTACCTAGCATTTTTTCTTCTTTAAGTTTGGGTGCACTTAGACTTGCAGACCCAGCTTTTCAACTTTTTCTTTTTCTGCCTTCCTATCTACAAACTACCCTTATTTCTTCCAAGGGCCCAGATTAAGCAGTTGGGCTCCTTTGATTCTTCTACCTGTCCAAGAATCTGCCAAGATTAAGCTGTTTTGGACAGATGTCCATTCTCTATATCCTAAAGCAAGAAATTGAAACATAGGGAGACCAAGATTAAGCTGTTTGGACCTCCCTTTAGCTGAAAATTATACAAAAATGGAATAGCTCTTCAAACTTGGAATGAAACAGTTGAACTTAGACTAGCACACTTTCATGGCGTCCTTCTTTGGTGTCTGTTAGCAAATATGGAGCATTGCAGCATGCAAAGTATGACATATTTGGCCTGTAAAAATATCAATCATGAAATATGAGTAACCTGCTGCAACAGGAGGCTAACACACCTCAAGCAAAGAAAACTCACCCAACACTATGAATGTACACAAGAATACTAACAACACTTCTCTATAGATTACAGAATTGCAGCCTTCTAGATCTCTGTGATGAGGGATCCATATATAGATGATTACAGAGAGGTGAGTCATCTTTTGGGATCTTGATTAGTGTCTTCTCTCTGATAGTTCCTGCTTCCACTTGGAGAATGAAGATCTCTTACTCATCCCTTGTCGAAAATGGAGTGGCAAGTGTCAAAGGGGAAGCTTTTGGAAGATTCCATGATCTTCCACCTCGCATTTTGGTCCTTTCCATTTGTCCATTCCTGACCATCGCACCCTACAGAGGAGCAAAATAGTATGCATTGCACCCTGTACATTGGGAAGGTGATATGCATCGCACCCTTTGCATGGAGCTTTCAGTATGGTCTAGTTTTGACCATTTATGAGCAGGTTTCAGTGAAGAGCTTCTGGAAGATGATGTAATCAGTTGACCTTGTTCCTTTAGGTAGTGAAGCAACCCTTTTAGGGACTTAAGAGCCCTCAGTTTATGGACATTTGTGATTGGGGTTGAAGTGCCCAAAAATGTCTATAACAATGGTGTTTCACCAAGATTCACAAATCGAGGATCGATCAATAATGAAAGCTCAATGTTTTGAGAGGAATTGATTGTGTCTTCACCATCCTTCTCATTTGATTGTATGATAAGACTGCCTTGTACAAGACTGCAACTTGAGCCAGCATCTCGAGAATCAAGAGAGTGCTCGCAACTAGCTTGTGAATTATATCACTCAAGTGAGTCATGGTGCGAGGAGTCATGGATTGTAGGTGATGGAGGATGGAAGAGATGCAGAATAGACTCAAGAATTGGGCTAGGAATGATGATGTCCTCTTGCAGAATGGAGCGATGATTTTTCGCTATAAGCTTTCATAATCATTTTAGAGTTTCCTTCGTTGAGGTGGGAGACAACTGAGTAGATGGATTGGAAACATGTTGAACATATTTCTCAGAATTGTGATAATTGTAGGGGGCACCCTCTTCGATACATAAGGTGTCTTGTGATCTGCAAGAGTTGAGGAAGAAGGGAAATCAGGAAGTTCACCATTTCAGGAGACATGAACCAAGCATTTCAGCTCTTAGCTCATGAACTCAAGGTCCACAAACTGCTCAGGAATGACGTAGGTGAAGGAAGCAGGTAGCAAAGTCCTCAACTAATTCACCAACATTCATTATTAAACAAGAGATTCTTTCATAGACATCTTGGTGGTCACACTCATTGAAAGCTTGATGGAGCTTCTTGAGGAAAGTGATAAGGGAATGGACGGAAACAGGTGGCAGGGTATGACACCACCGATTAGCATGGCCTTAAAGGGTGAGGAATAAGAGTACACAAACAAGCTCATCACTATCGATTTCATGAGATTCACATAAATGAAGAAAATAAGAAATGTGCTTGGTTACGGATGTTCTGTCCTACCGTCAAAATTTAACAAGGGCAAGTGATCAAGAAGCTCATTGGGGATTGATAATTGATTAAGGGAGAAATGAGAGAAACATCCTGTGAGCAAAAATTGTGTATTATTCATTGGGTAAGAGAATCAACCTAGATGTACGGGCCTAGCTTGTCATTTGACCCTCCTTCTAGCACTAGAATGTTGATGGTGATGGATCCACCAACATCAAGGGATCACTCGGGTATGAAGTCCCAACTAGACCTCACACCGTTTGGTGTGGGAGTTCCATCTAGTATGATGGCCTAATTTCTATTATCTTAAGGATTTGCCTCAACTCTTGCTTGTCAACACAAGAGAGTGGTTTGCTTTGTCTTCGAGAAGTGAGGTTCGTGTGCTTGGTGAGTGTAAGTGTCACTTGTGTCAATGGCTATTTCATTGTCGACGGAGAGGGTGAGAGTGAGTTCCAGGTTGATTGGAAGCAGTCCCAAAACTACTAGGAACACACAACACAACATGACATACACAGCTTCTAGCGGAGCAGTCGACACGGATGTAGCAATCACAATACATAAGGGAAGATAACATGTACAACACTCAGTGGATTAGTCCACATGAGTGAAATGGTAGTTTACAACAAGTTTCATGTGAAAGGTTGGTCTGATGTCCGGGGGAGTAGTCTACACAGGCGAGACAATGTTAACAACATATACAATACATTTCCATTAATAGATTATGCATGACAACAAGTGAACTAGTTCAAATGTAGAACACAGGTTAAAGCAACATGCATCACAAGTGTTAAAGATTAGTCTTACAACAGTTACAATACATGTGTGAAAGTGTACTGGCCTGGTAGCAAGCTTCTGAATTAAGCGAAAGTTCCAAGACACATCGTTACACCATACATCACTAACCCCATGTGAGAGGCGTTGGAACCACTACTTACTCCTAAAATGAAAGATTACAGACTCTCTTGGCTATGTGGGAGGAGCTGAGGTGAAAGAAAAGTCATTTGCATGTACAAATGAAGGGGTATTGATATCCAAGGGTGAAACTGACCCTTGTGGTTGTTCGACTACCCTCATGACTATTTGACTTCTGTGACTTTTCGACTTTACATGACTCTTTGTACAACAAGTGGGTTTCTTGGACTTCCACGTTACATTACATTGATTGAAAACATAGCTAATAGTGGAGATGTGGGTGACATGACTCATGACATGAATCGACATGATAGTGCTAGTACAGTCATGCTGCTGTTGGACTACATGTCGAGATACAATGTTGTTGGGTGATGGATGTCTTCATGATGTATCGTGCTTTACCTTTGCAAGGGAAAGTGCGCGGAGTCTTCAATGGCCTTTGGTTTGCTTGATGATGCTTAGGCATGTTGCTCCTTGCTTGCATGTTGGAAGGCTTGACAGGATCATCTATTCATGAAAGGTGCATGTTCGTCTGTTCGTGAGCACATCTTGCATGTTTTCTTATCTATCCATTTCTGAACATATCTTTGCATGATCTCTTCACATGCATCATTCATTCATCCATTGGTGAACCTGTCCTTTTGCATGTGCTCCCTTCATTCATTCCATTTGTCGTCTTGCCATGTTTGTTGGTGTACCTATACTTGTAGTCACTCATGATGAGATGACATCAAATCAAAAACCCCCTAGTCTACCATGACACATGATTATTTCGGATGCAAGTGACTAGGAGAGGCAACAAGGTTGTGAAGCAAGATGATGGCTTCAGACACTGCTGATGAAAGCTATGCAAGAGTCACTGAGTGATAAAGATGGGAAATCTAAGTCGACAGTGACTATCATCGAGGTATGGCTCAGCTGGAAGGAAAACTTGCGCAATTTTTGGGATGGACAGTCTGGGCTACAGGAAGTCATGGTAGGGATCTGCACAATTTTTGGAACGAGCGGGAAGTAGGGGCTAGAAGGCCAAATCTGTGCAATTTTCTGGAGGAACAGGTCGGGCTGCAAGGAGGGTCAGCAGGCAGAGATTGTGTAGTTTTTGGGACGAACTACCTGGGATATTGGCAGCAAAAACTGCACAATTCCCGAAGGGAACTAGAAGTTGGATGCTGGGGTCACTGGTAGCAAAAAATACACAATTCCCAAAGGGAACTGGAAGTTGTTTGTTGGGTCACTGGTAACAGAAACTGCGTAATTCCTTGAGGGAACTGATAGTTTGCTGCTAGGAGCTACTAGCAGAGGAAACTGCACTAAGGCTAGTAGGCTAGCCTAATGATCATCTCTGCGCAATTTATGAGCTGAGTGGACTATTGGGCAGTAGAAGGCCTAGTCATGAAAACTGCGCAATTTCTTGGATAAGCAACCGATTGATTACTGGGAGGATTGACTAGGAAAACTACACAATTTTCTAAGGGAGACAGGGATGGACACTTAGTGTTTGTTTGGCCTATCTACACAATTTCCTCAGTCAATTGAATGAGTAAGGTCAGTGGCCTCTGCACAATTTTTGAAAGGATTCAATCTAGGGGTGATTGTCGGGTCCTACTATCTGGGTGGTTAGTATGAAAGTGGATTGAATTACTTGCGGGTAGTGCAACTTGAAACGACTTACTTGGTGCTTTTGCGCTGTTCTGGTTGACAGTCGATAATGGAGTGATGGTCCAGCTGTTAGAGGGGAGTATTGCCATCATAACTTCAACAAAAATGACTAAGTGTGTGAATGATCAAAAGATTCATAGGTGATCATGCAAACACACACTCGCATGACTCGACGACAAAACGACTCAAACCATCTAGACACACATGTTCAACATTACTAACTGGTGATGCAAGTGACAAGCACGAAACTCGCGATTGACTGTTCATTGATCAAGACGTTGTTTGCACAACAGTGAATGTGATTCTGTGTGTGAGTGCGACAAATGCTTTCATAGTGAACACAACAAGCACATATGAAGTGAAGACTTTGAGCATAACCAGAACATGGTCGCAAGCATGACTTACACACCAACATGGAGAAACTTAAATGAAATGAACAAGAAAGGTGGATGCAAGGACTCACACGAGATCACAGAGTAAACCTGAGTGTGTGTAGTCATCAAGTGAAACTCTCAAGGGAGGCTCCAAAATTGGGTGCAGGCGAAAATTTTTGAGGGTGGTTGTAGTCACTACAACACCTACTTATCTCGATTATAGATATCGAATACTTTATTCCCTTTCTCGTCTCCAACACATTTGAAAGGATTTCCATATCTCAATTATTTAAATTGGGGAGAAGGATAGCGTATAGCCACGGCCTTAATATTATCAAAGTTTTAGTTCCATATTTGGTGTTGCTTTGCTGCCAACATGCTTGTTAGTACCCTAACTGAGCCACATCAAGGAAACAAAATAATTTCTTCTCTACCAATGAACCTATTCAATACCCTCGTGAAGTTTCTTTCTTCACTTCTCTATGCAGGAAGCCTTTCTCTTCTTTCACCCATTGTTTTATTTTCAGTATGCTCATTGGAATTTTATGGACATTTATATCACCAAGGAAGAAGATGGATCTCCACCTATTTTATAAGAAAGAGAGGTTGTTCCTATTTTGCAAAGACTCTTATTTATATACCTATGAAATTGATATGCTCGCTTTTATTTTATCCTTTCCCCTCTCTACTCAATTGGATTGACATGATAAAACACCATTTAATTACAATACCGAGTCAAGGAATGAAGATCGCAAAATAGATATAGGCATCATGGCTCCACTTAAGGCTTTCCAATCAAAATGAATCATATTTTCCATTCAGACACCATTGACCTTAAGGATATTAGAACCAAGGAAAGAAGAGGGACTAAAAGTTAGTCAAGCATTTTTGGGTGTCACAATGCCCTTTTAAAATTTTTGCCACATTTATTAGGACCAAACAAGACACTTCCACACAAGGTCTTATTTATGTACGCTGACCAAAACAAAGTGAAGAAAGAAAAGACAAGACATAACATGAATGGAAGTAACAATGAAAGACAAACAAATAAAGAAATATGTACATAAGCAAAAACACAACCCTAAGGTTGCTGCTAAAAGTAATGTTTTAAATATTGTCCAATAATAGGAAGATGATCAATCTTCCTGTCTAAGGATTGGAAATGATAATTATGATGGCCAATATTATCATGAATGGTAAAGGGTCTGATCCACAAGGATCAGAACTTAGTGTGCTTACCTTTCTCTTCATGGGCTTTGTCCTATTTCAAGGCTAACTCTCCTACAACAAACTCATTGTTTCTCATTGATTTCTTGCCAAACTAGTGCTTGATATGATTCTAGTGCACCACAAAAAATTTCTTTTGTCTTATGCCCTTCTTCCTCTAACTTGAGAAGGGTATCTATCTTGCTATGAACGACCAATCACGGTTTACCTCAGGAATATTTGGAAAGCTATTAGGTAGGGAGGTACATGTTTGGAGGTATGATAACTTCTTTACCATACATGAGGAAGTAAGGCGAGTCTTCAGAGAGGGCTTAGAGGTAAAATATCAGTCCATAAAGCATTCACAAATGTATTTTCCTTTGCTCAGAGTAAAAAATTATCTTAATGATGTGAATTAATTCTTGTTTGTAGATTCAATTAAATTGTTTCCCTAAGTGTAATATTTAGACAAGTGCTTTAAAACAATACCATTTTCCAGTGAAAAATCATAATTTTTCAATGATGAAAATTAAGTTGCATTATAAAACACAAGTGACGTAGGAACGCCAAACCTAGTAATGATATTCTATTTGATGAAGTGAATGACTTCCTACTTGTTTCTAAGGAACTGGTTCAACCCATTGAGTAAAGTAATTTGTGGCATTTAAAATATATTGGTGTTGCTTTAATGAATTAGGAAAAATATTTCAATTACATCTAACCCCCATTATTGAAATGGTTCCTCAATGATAATGGGTTGCAATAGGGAAATTGACCTCTTATCACATCCAACACATCTTTGACATACAATACAGTTATAAGTGTAGGTAGGTGCATCCTTAAATAGTGTGAGCCAATAATGACCTACCCACATTATTTTGTGAGCTGTAATGTTTCCTACATAGTGCCCACCTGTTGGTCCATCATGTAGATCCTTTAATACCATTTCTGAATCCAAAGAGTCCAAGCATCTGAGTAAGACCATTGTGGTGTATTCGAAAAATCAAACCATGAACAAACTGACATGATAGAGATTTAAGCCAAATTGCTTTTTCTTTTTTCACTAAAAGGTGCAAGGGGAAGATGCTTTGCTCTAGACACTACCACACATCTACATATCTGGAAGTGGCTACACTTGTAGGGGTAACTTTATCAATGTTGCACATTTCAATTTATTATTCCGAATTAAAAGAAATTTTTCTGTTGAAGTAATTGTTTATACTACAAACTAACAGAGACTGTGGCCTTTAATTGCATGAAATGGATTGAATTCTTGCAAACTTTTCATCTGGTTCACCCTCCTCTCACCCAATTTTTGTTGTACAAAGAGTGATTTGACCGCTGGGTAGGGTACAAAGATGATAACATGAATTTTCAAGAGGTGGGGACTGAAGTGCTTCACCACCTTGTATACTGCATAGTCTTGTTTATCTATGGTGGGGTAATTCAATTTGAATCCTTGTAGTCTAGTACTCATCAGCGATGTTGGCAGGTCATTATCTTGATTATATTTCTGAGTAAGGATGGTCACAATAGATGTATCAAAAGCAAAAGTATATAACAAGAAATATCTCTTAGTTTGGACTATATAATGTTGGGGCATCGACAATCACTTGTTTGATTTGGGAAAAAACATCATTTTCCCTTTGGTCCCATTTGTATATTACATCCTTATTTATCATCTCTTGCAAAGGCTTAACAATATGTGCATAATTAGAGATAAACTTCTGAAGAAAATTTATCTTCCCTATGAATGATTGCATCACTTTCTTGTTTGTGGGAAAGAGAATTTGCAAATAGCCTTAATCTGTTATGGGTCCACTTTAATCCCACTCTCTCCTACGATGTGTCCCAAATTTTTTCCCTCAAACACACTAAAGATTTTTTTCTTAGGATTTAATGATATGCCATATTTCAGACACCACTCGAATATTTTCTTTAGATGACGAAACTGGTCATGTATTTTCTTTTAAAACACTATATCTTAATTGAAGTAGATGACCACACTATGGCCAAGCACTCTTTTAAGGTGATGTCCATAGCCCATTGAAATGTATCACTTGCATTTATAAGTCCAAATGGGATTCACTTAAATGTGAAATTACAAAATTGTCTTTCTTAGGAGAACAACATGTATTGAGGTTCACAAACTTCATATCTTCTTTGGTACCCAAGTTAAGTTGTTTCTGTAACAAAGTGAAAATTTGGATTTTGGTGTTGATTGGTCCCCTAAAGTGATTTTTTAGGTCATAAAGCTTCTTTATAGATACCAAATCCTAATCCATGGGGTTTCCTTTATGTGCTTGAGCACTTTCTTGCAAATCCTTGTTATTCTCATCTTCATGGATTACCGCATCTTTAAACACATCAACATTAGCCATCAAATCCATTATATGTTGGTCATCACTGAAAACACGTAAATTAGTCATGTTTTCAGGTATAGATGGCTTATAAATAATCTCAATAGAAAAACCATAACTAAGTGGTGATAATGTAGTAGCTCCATTAGCTAAAGTGTCTGAGGTTGCATTATTAGTCCTTGGAACATAATTAACATTAAATACTTAAAACAAAGATATAAGACACCATATCTCTTGTTGGTAGTTTTTAAGGTTAGGTGACACATAGTGAATGGTGTTTTATACCTGACGTGTAATTATCTTTGAGTCACATATTACCCTTAATGCTTCCATTTTGAGGTCTATGGATTTCTTTATTCCTAGCATGAGTGCTTCATATTTTTCAATCTTGCTCATGCACTCAAACTAATATCAACATGATATTAGATGCTTGTTCTTCTTAGTATTAATATAAATTCAACTAGCCCCAAAACCGTCCTATGTTTTTGAACCATCAAAATATAAAGTCCAAATGTTAGTATTAGTTGGGTTAGTTTCTACACTAGTATTATTTACATCTATGTTACAAAGTTCATTAACACCAATTAGATTGCAAGGAACAAGTTCCAATTGTGTATATGGTGTTATAAATGATGGTTGTGCAAGATAACAACCAATATTAATTTCTAATAAACAATTTCCTAATATTTCTTGTGCAAAGATAATCGAATCATTATGTGCTTCAAGTGCCGTAATGGTGTGCTTCATGAAAGGTTCACTTTCAACTCGAATCTGATTATTCTTGCCCCTATAAGGAAGCCAAAAACGAGACTAGTCTATGGAAAAATATCCTTGAAACTTGATCAATATCTTCTTAGAAGAAATCCATAGGCTTCTGGGATATCCACAATAACAATGTCAATGCATTGGTGAACTCAATGATCAGAAGATTAGCGAATTATAACATTTTTAAATTCACCAATTGCCTACACAAGTGATATATCTAATTATATGATTCTGGCGTCAATATTATCCCATTTTACATTGATTTTATTTGCGATAGATATAGTCATAACATTTGTGAACAAACCAGAATCAACAAGGAAATTATGGACATTATAATTGAAAACTTCAAATGTTAAAAGAAGAGGGGGGGCAAGTAGATCTAGAATTTACATTTCTAACATTAACTATTGATTTGAGGATAGTGGGAGACTTATGAGATGAGGCTTGGGAAGCAGAGATTATCCTACCTGATAAATATTGAGATGCAAAAGCCTATATGATTAACTTAAGTTGTCCTGCCAATTTTTCTAGCTCATAGATAGAAATATCAACATGATATTTCTTCAAATTCTCAATGATTTTATACTCAATGTCTTCATCCTTTGTAGTGTGTGCTAAAGTGGTAGGTGGTAAGACTTTATTTGATACCTCAGGAGTGACAAACTTTTTCTTATTATTCCTGGAAGTATTCTTAGAAGGTTGCGAACTTCTAGATTTTATCTGTGAGTTTTGAGCAGGATTTCTAGGGGGTAAAATCTTTCTCAACAATTGCTTCCTACTTTCACTGCTACAAGAACCTCCAAAATTTCACTACATTCAAATTTTGGTGCCTACTTTACCATCATATCTAGTGTCACCTTGGTCATCAAGTGTTGTTTCATGTTAGTCTATATTTGATTTCAAGTGTTCTTGAGAGTTCTCAAGTGTTGTTGCATTGATTAGAACATCTTTGGTGTATTTCATGGTTGTAACATCTTTGTTGTTGTAAAACGAAACTTTTTGGTCACAGTCACACACACTTCATCTATTGTACTTAGGGAATGCATATAAAGTGGCATTTGATGTATATTTATCCTTGTTCAATATTGTCTAAGTTGTCAAGATGAGTTGGTATGTGTTGCACATGGTTTTATGTATAAAATCATCATGTTTTCCCCTTTTCCTATCTTCCAAACTTAGAAAAATTTTGGTTTCAAAGTGAACCCATTAAGGCCAAGAGCACATGAGCACACTTTAAATCCTTGATTGAGAATCCTTTGTTATTTAGAAGTTCACCATGTACCCTCCAAGAGTGCAAAGTGCACTCCTTAAGCCCTTTCCCCTTCCATGTCTCGAACTACACCCTTCTCGAAATCAAACCTTTCTTTGAGCACACTTCTTCAACCCAAAGTAATGCACCCTCCTTGAGTGCATGAGAACATCATGAAGGATTTAATCTCCACCCTTCATCCTTCCACAATTAGCCATGCGCCCTCTAACACTGCGCAATTGGGAGGTATCAAGCTTCATCCTTTAGCCTTAAAAATTTCACTATTCGCCCTCCTTGGCCTCTTGAGCACATGAGTGTACGTCAAAGGCCCAAAGCCTCATCCTTCAACTTTAAGGAGTGCGACCTATGCCCTCCTTCTCTCCCTTGAGCTCATAACACACTTGGGAAGCCCGAAGCCTTCCCCTTCATCCTTTAGACTTGCACCATGGACCCTAAAGCCCTGATGAAGCCCTCAAGCCTCATCCCTTCAGCGTTTCGAAGTGTTACCTTGCACCCATAACATATTATTATCCCTTTTAGGGAAATTGATAAGGAATGAACATAAAATATACATAAAAAATGTTAGAATAGGAGATTTCCAGGTTGATGGTTTCTTTTCATGAGTGATTTTAGCTACAGGTACCTCAGGAACAACATGGAAAACATGCTTTAGGAATTGGGAAAATAAGGCAAATAAAGGAAGCATTGAAGAAGAAAGAACACATTTAAATAGTAATAATCAAAGCACCCTGAAGACTCCATTAGATCAAAGCCTCTTTGGAGGGTGAAGACATTAAGGATCAAAAGTTGCATCAAGAACAAAGACACAAGTGGCATCCATGTCACCATCAAAGGAAGTCCATGTCATCTGTCACTATTAGTCCCAGTCATCAAGGATAGTGACATGTCATATCTTCATCATATGATGATGTTGAAGTTATGATGTAATGGTGTAATCATTGTAAAGACAAATAAGTGGAAGTCCAAGAGTCATCTATGGACAAATGAGTCATGGAAGTCAAAAATACATGTAATAAAAAGAGTCATATGTAATCCCAAAAGTCAACTAGAAGTCCAAAGGTCATTAGGAGTTGGAAAGTCAAGATTCATGGGGATATGAAAAGTCATGCCTCAAGTTATAATTTAAGGATCCTCGTTGCTCATGTAAAGTAATTTTAACCTTGGCTTCTCCCACAAGGCATTAGGGAGACAAAGTTAGTACTCTTTGGGAGCAAGTATTGGCTCTAATGCTCCACTATTAGAGCTAGTGATGTTCATTGTATTTATGTATCTTGGAATTTTTCTTAATATCCAAGATGTTTAGGCCAACACATTTTCACACATGGATTGTGTATGTTTCTAAGACTACTCTTTGAATGTTTATGATTCATGTTTTCTTTCACATGTATTGGAGTAATTGAAGTATTATGGTGACTTCAATGCTTAACTTATTGGAAAAGTGTTGTAATGTTTTTAACAATCGTCACATCTATGTGAACTATTTCGCTCGATGTTAGACGAACCTTTCTCATTTACATGTGTCTCCATTAGGGTAGTACTATTACTTCTCTCTTGGAGGCTCACTTTATTCACCCTTTGTAGTTAAAAAGCCTTGATACATATGCAATCGAACAATCACAAGGTACACTCACTTTCTCATTCAAAATCACTTGTGCACTTCTCTCTCATGCTAATAGCTAAAGCCAAGGCATATCTTTAAGTAAATGAAAATCAGGTATAATTTTGAATGGGACTCCTACACGAAACAGTGTGAGGTCTTATTGGGACCTAATATTAAGGAGATCCCCTATATTTTGGTGGTATCCAACATCATCAACATTCTAGCGCTATAAAGATGGCTTCCAATTTTTTATGGGTGATAATTCTACACACCCTAACCATTCATCTTCTAGACAAGGTAGCAACATTCTGAGTACCATTCCAACTCCTTCCCGAAGTAGGAGGGTCCTCTCAGCTTGGTCTAGATTTTTTGTATGAGGTTACCTATGAACAATTCCAGGCACTTCAACCTATAACTAAGTAGTTTGCAAAAGCTATCGGTTTGCTCACTATTGCTCAGAATCTCTCACATCCTCTAAATATGAAAGAAATAAATCATACCAGTGTATTAATTATGGCTGTGGAATATTTGGTTTTTTCCACTATTAAAGAGTTAGTAGAATACAGTTTAGCAAGATCCACTTCCACCCATCAACGAAGGGTACGAGGAATAAACTATTCTTTTTGACAAAGTTTTTGAGTTCAGTGACAGTTTATATAGTCAAGGAAGAGGCTCCTAAAATTATGAAAAGGAGAAGGAACCTAGAGACAAAGACATGGCCGACCAAGAAATGGAATGGATGGCCCAAGGGCCTCTTTCTCTTTAGGATAATCTTCATAAGATGCCTAGACATATGTCAAATATGTTATCAAAGTTTGATCCAGATAAGAAGACCAAGGCAGAAGATCACATCAATGATTTATACATGCATCTATGGATGTTGGAAGTAAGGTATGATGATGTTGCTTGCAATAATTTTCCATTTAGATTAGAAGGTAGAGTAATAACATGGTACCATATTCTGCGTGTCGATTCATTCCTTAGTTGGAGGGAGTTTAAAAAATTGTTTTTGGAGAAATTTTCTGATGACAAGACTTCTGCCATGTTTATGGAATAACATAGAAATAGTAAAATGGGGGGAAAGGAGAAAGTGAAAGATTTTAATCAAAAGTTCAATTTCATATTGAGAAAATTTCCCCTGGGCATGCAACTGTAGGATTCAATTACTATTGATTATTACATATATGCCCTTCCCACTAACAATTCCTCATTCGTTAAAAGAGCTGCAATGGAAATATTGGCACTAAAATTTGTTGAAGCAATCGTTGTCGAGAAAGACTTCCACATTATTGGAGTTATTACTAATGATGATGAATCAAAAGACTCAAAGGGGAGGAAGTCCCAACCTTATTCTAGTACGACTAAATATAAGGATTCGTCAGACATTTAAAGATTGATTAGGACAATAAAAGCACTTACAAATGAAATTTAATAATTAAAGAGAAGGTTAATAAAGACTTCTACTAGTATTAATCCTCCCAAGTCTTTCCCATCCAAAGGAATAATAACAATAACAACGACAATAATCAGCCTGCCAAGTCTGCCCATAATTCAAATGTGGTGTTGAATATAGAAAGTATGGGTATGGGAAACTTTTCTCTTTCCATCAGGAATATCATTCAGAAAATACATGCCCACAGTGGAACCACAACATGAATTCTATCCCTACATGCATTTTGGATTCCTTATTAGCAGATGAGTAGTCAAAAGAAAAAGAAGAAACATAAGAACCTACAATGGTTGAAGAAAGTATTAGTATTGGCCATGCAGTGAATAATTTTGATAGTATTATTAATGCTAACAAGAAAAGTTTTGAAGGAACACAAAAAAGTGAACCTCCTCCTCATAAGAAAAATAGTTGATATAGTTTGAGGAGCAAAGGGCCCATCTATGAACAACAACTGGCAAGACATAAATTGAAGGAAAAATTGTTAGGAAGGATCTCACCACCAATCAACCCTACTCAGAATGCACAAAGTAAGCTTGGAAACACAACTACTTGTAAGAACACTTTCTTCAACAACAAAAGTAAGTCCATCACTCCGGCAGTATGAAAGAAAGATACTCCTCGAGACACTTCAACACTACATGCTAAAGGTGAGATAATTGAGTATAACATAGTTGAAAATTTGAAGATAGCTCGAGCCAATATTTCCGTCTTTGAACTCATGAAGATAGCAGGCCAACATGAACTGCTAGTCTAGGCATTTTCACAACCTTTTCCTAGTGCAAAGATTATACCTCTCATAAGGTGCTTGGTAAGTCATGTAGTTCCATTTAATATATAGTTTATGTTGTAACATTAGAAGCTAACACTCTTTACCCTCCATTTTTGTTAATGTTTGAAATTTTTATTTACAATGTCCATAATTGTGTAGTCAATTCTGGTGCATATGTGAATGTAATTCCATTATCTATTGCCAAGAAAATAAATGCTAAATGGGATGATGCACAAATCATTCATCCAGATAGGTCTCTTGTCCTAGTTATTAGTGAACTCAAGAATATTCTCATTCGATTGTCATTTGATCAATGAGTTAACCAATGTATAAATATTGTAATTGTGGACATATGTGAAGCCTATGGCATACTCCTAAGAAGAGATTGGTCTAGTAAGCTACAAGGATATTTCTCTACAGACTGGTCACATTTATGGCTTCCATATAAGGGGTAGAAATAACTAGATTTGAGTGGAAAGTGAGCCATACATGAAACACACTATGGCACCACTTGAGGGCCACAATGAGGTTGTTGCCTTTGTTGGTCTAATATTTGGAAATTGTTTCCTTGAAACTGACCGTGGATGTTACCATCACCCATCCCACTAGATACATAGTTGGAGATTCTTCCTTGTTCTCCAAATGGCGCAAATGAATCTTGTAATATAAATGTACATAGTAATAGTAGTAATAGTATACAAAGCAACCTAATAGCTAATAACATTTGGACTTTATATTTCGATGTTTCAAAGATTCAAGATGGCTTTGGAGCTGGTTGTGTACTTATAGACCCATGTAATAAAAAGCATATAGTTTCATGTTGTTTGTAGTTTGAGTGTACCAATAATATTACCAAATATGAAGCACTCATACTTGGATTGAATAAAGGCATCGATCTAAAGGTAGAGCTTCTTAAGGTAATTGGTGACTCAGAGGTGGTCACTTGTTAGATAAGGGATACTATCCATTTTGTTTCACCAAATCTTAAAAACTACCAATAGGAGGTATGGCGTTTAATTAATTATTTCAAAGCTTATAATATAATTTATGTTCTTAGAGTTAGAAATGTTGTAGTAGATGCATGAACAAACACAATCGTTGGAATGTTGCTATAAGAAATGGTTTTTCTATTGAAATTATATATAAACCATATGTCCCTGACAACATCACTAATTTTATGTTTTCAATGACGACCAATAGATACTATACTTTATGGCTAATGCGAACGTATTCAAGGATGTTTCCATCGAAGAGGATGAGCATGAAAAGCATTTGCATGACGCATCTAATGTGATGAAAGGAAACATTATGCCTAAAGGTGTGGTGTCCATGGAGAAGTTATATGACCTGCAGAATGAATTTAGAGGACTCATCTACAAAGACTCAAAGTTCAAAGTTATCATTTGAACAATTTAAGCTAGGAACTCAAGAAGATATGAAGTATGTGAACTCAAGAAGATCTGAAGAAGATTCAAACAAAATGGTGATGTGTTCTCATGGACATACGATGATTTAATGACATATGACACTCATATTATCCAACACGTAATTCCCATAGAGGAAGGGGTAAAACCATTCTAGTTGAAATTAAGGAAAGTTCATCCAATGCTGTAGCCCCTATCCAAAAGGAATTGAGAAAGTTGTTGGATGCTTGGATAATTTTTAAAGTCAAACATCCCATTTGGGTTTCAAATTTGGTCGCAGTTAGAAATAATTATGATGAAATAAGGTTTGCACAGATTTATGTAATATCAACCGAGCATCTAATAAAGATAATTATCGAGTACCATCCATGGAACAAATGCTCCAGACAATATCGAGGTCTAACATGCTCTCGCTACTAGATGGTTTCTCTGGTTATAATCAAGTGTTGGTAGTTGAACCAGATCAATTGACAACTACCTTCAAGACCAAATGGGGAACACTTTCCTTCAAGAGAATGTCATTTGGGATTATCAACGCTAATTCTACATTTCAGAGGGCTATGGACATAACTTTCTAAGGCCTTATTGGACATAGCATATTTTTTTATTTCAATGATGTTACTATGTTTTCCAAGAGAAGATCAGATCATGTATGTCACCTGAAACAAATATTTGAGCGGTGTCAAAAAGTATGGGATTTATCTTAGTCCCAAGAAAAGCGTATTTGGTGTGTCAGAAGGGACTCTCTTAGGGAACATCATTGCAAAGAGTGGAATTAAAGTTAATCCTGAGAGGGTTAAAGCCATTACACAAATATAATTCCCGTTGAATAAGAAGGCTATGTAGTCTTTCTTAGGAAAGATCAATTTCCTAAGAGAATTCATCTCCTATTATGCTTAGATAGTTAAGCCTATATGGGAGATGGTTAAAAAAGACACGACATACAAATGGGATAAATGAGAAAAGGATGCCTTTGCTCAAATCAAACAAGCTATTGTTGATGCACATGCGTTATTTAGTCCAGATTATGGAAAAGGTTTCTTTTTATATACCTTTGCTTCAAATTCCTCTATTACGATTATATTCACTCAAAAGGATACTAAATGAAATGAGTGGTCTATCACTTTTATGAGCGCTAGCCTACAGGGGTCAGAGTTAAATTATCTTGCCATTGAAAAATAAGCATATGTTGTATACAAGGCAGTTAAAAATTTCGGGCCCTTTCTTTTAAAATCTCAAATGATCATATTTGTACCTCATCCAATGGTAATAAATCTCTTCATGTAATAGGATCTGGGTGAGAAGAGGGAAAATTGGATGACCTGCCTACAAGAATATGATCTAGAGTTCAAACTAGTTCATACCATAAAGGGTCATGGCCTTTGTAAGCTAGCAGCTGAAGCAAGTGATGCTCCTAAGCAAGATCGTTCAAGTTGGGAGTGAGAGATAGAAATGTACATTGTTGAACATGTTCCTTAGTCCACGTTTACAATGCCATGCTATTCTGACATACATATATTTCTAGATCATGGCACCTTGCCCACACACATATAAAATAAACAAATAAGGGGAATTAGTTTAAAATATCTATCCTACCAGCTAATTCATAGAGTAATTTTCAAAAATCACCACAATGATATCCTTCCAAGGTGCCTTTAGCAACAATATACATAAAATTTTCTTAGATATTTGCACGATGGAATGATAGGTGGTCACTATGCAGGTGACACAACAACGAATAAAGTCATGAGGTCTGGTTATTATTGGCGTACTCTATTTAAATATGCCCACACTTATATCTGCAAGTTCCCAACTTGTTAGAGATGTGTCGGTTGCGATTAGAGGTTAGCCACCCCACTACTACCAATAGCAATTGAGGAACCTTTCCGACAGTGGGTCCTAGATGTTATCGAAGAAATTTCCCCACTCATCAAAGAAACATCGATATATTTTAAAAAAGATATATTATTTCACTCAGTTGTTAGAAGTAGTTCCCTTGAGACAAGTAAATGACCAGGAATTCATCCAATTTTTGCGAAAAAATATTATAACCAAGTTTGGTGTTCCAACATCACTTGTCTTTGATAATGCGACTTACTTTTCATCATTGAAACTTTATGAATTCACATTAGAAAATGGGATTGTATTAAAGCATGCATCTAATTACTATCCACAGGGAGATGGTTTGGCTAAATCAACAAATAAAAATCTAATTCACATAATCAAGAAAACCACATTCTCTAAGCAAAGGAACTAGAACAATGCTTTTACCAATGCATTATGGGCTAACCATGTAACTCCTAAGCCTTCCTTGAGTACCTTGTTGTACTTTCAAGTTTATAGTAAAGAATCTATCTTTCCCCCGAACTTGTATCTTCCAGACTTGTGACTCTCCCAAGAGTCCCAAGGTAGACCTTTCCTTCTGGTTCAGAGCAGGGTAAACACTTTACTCAAACTCGAGAAAGAAAGGCTCAAATCCAAAGAGAGATTTGTCGTTCTCCAAAACCGTGGAAAGTGCTTGTTTGATAAGAAATTCATAGGGGCAAAGAGCTTCAATGTGGGTGACCTAGTACTGAAGTGGGATAAACCCCATGAAGAGAAAGGCAAGCACATGAAGTTCCAACCTTTGTGGATTAGCCCATTCACCATCAATGAAAAGTTTAGTCACAAAACCTTCAAGATGAAATACTTAGATGGGAGGATAGACCCCCTTCCAGTAAATTGAAAAGATTTGAAGTATTATTTTCAATAACAGCTACAATTTATGCTTCTTATACAATTTGTCATGTTTCTTTTCTTTTTCCAGTAGTGTCGGTCATATGTGGGTTGTGTTAGTTGTGTCCCATCCTATTGTATCTTGGTTATTTTACATAAATAGGACCTTATGTGAAAAGTGCATGGCTTAAAAGGAATTTTCTATGGAGTAAAAGAGAGGTGTGCCAACCACAATGCTTGGCCTTCTATTTGTTCTCCTTCTTTGTTTGGGAAAATTCCATAGGTTGAGCTAAGTCCATATGGAAAATATGATATGTCCAAAAGGAAAGCCTTGAGGGAACCTATTAGATTTACACCTATGCTATTATCTAAACTACTCAACTTGGTGCAAATTTACTTGTGTGTTAAGGCTTGTCCAATCTAGTAGAGAAAGGATAAGAGGAATATCGAAAGTGAGAAAACGTATATCAAAGGTATTAAAATACTTCTCTGAAGGGGAAACCTCCTCTACTCTGAATAATTCAGGATCCCTCTTCCAAATGTTGAAAATAATAAATGTTGATGCACAATCCTATTAAATAAGTAAATAAAGGGCAAAAGAAGAGAAAGGATTCCTGCATACGGAGGTGAAGCAAGCAACTTCATCGGGGTACTACCAAAGCCTACTAGAAGCAAAGTAATGTTTGTGCTCTTGAAGTGACTCTATCAGGGTACTGTTGTTATGAAACCAGCTCACAAAAAGATAGAAAAGATAGTCGAACGCCTTAGAATTCAGCCACTTCGAGGGGGCAACCTCCTTTACATTACATAAATGAACAATTCTTGGATGATACAAATGACAAAACCTCCTTTCTATATATAGGAGTCTAAGGAGTCACAATATAACCCAGCCGACCTAACAATAATAATATAAAGCCACAAAAATAACAATAGAAGGATTCTACGGGGCACATTAATAACAATATGGGGATAATAGGGGCACAACAATATTAATAAGGGATACAACTACAATAGTAATGGGGTAATCACAAGTATTATAGGGACCTAACATGCCCCTCTCCTTCAAAAAAGTGTTTTCCTCAATGCTTGAGTAGTTCTAGATGCTTTTCTATAAAATTATCATCCTCCCATGTGGAACCTTCAACGGATAAGTTCTTCCACTTAATGAGATACTCCGAAATTGATTGATTTCGTAGCTATCGAGTTCTTGTCTCTAGGACTGCGTCCGGTTCCAATATAATTTTTCCTTCCTCGTTAAGTTCTGGCAATATTGTTTGACCTAGGAGCTTATCGCCTATAACCTTCTTTAGACATGAAACATGGAAAACTGGGTGCACTCGAGAAGCTGCAGGAAGCTCCAATTTGTATGCCATAGTACCAATATTTTGCAACACCTTGTACGGACCATAATACTTTGGTGTCCTAGCTTGCTTCAGGGACATTTGTTTATATGGTTGTAGCCGTAGGAATACCCAATCACCTACATCTTCACTGCGATGTTGATCTACCTGTTGTTTCATTCTATTCTGATCCAACACAAGGTTATCTTTTAAGAGTTGGAGGACTTGTTGTTGATGTTCGATGTAATGTTCCACTGCTTGAACCTTAGAATTTTCTCTTAAATATGATGTGATGCATGGTGGCTGATATCCATAAAGTGCCATAAATGGGGTCATTTTTGTTGCTACATGGAAGGATGTGTTATACCACAATTTAGCCAGAGGCAACCATTTGACCCAGTGTGTCTGTTTATCAGAGACAAAGCAACGAAGATATCCTTCCAAACATTTGTTTACTATCTCAGTTTGCCCATCAGATTGAGGATGATAAGATGAGCTATGAGCTAACTGAGTACCAAGACAAAAAATAATTTTGTCCAAGAATTTCCAGTGAAGATGCGGCCTCTGTCACTTACAATAATCTTTGGATTTCCATGTAGCTTTTGAATTGATTCCATAAATGCAGTAGAAATTGTACTGGCTTTAAATGGATGTGATAATGCACAAAAGTATGCATACTTGGTATGTCTGTCAACTGCCACCATGATGACACTCTTTCCCTTAGACTTGGGTAAACCTGTGACAAAATCCATTGAAAACTCCTTCCAACGTTGGCTTGGAATGGATAAAGGTTGTAATAAACCCGGGGTCTTAATTGTTTCAACTTTATTTTGTTGGCAAACCAAACATTCCACCACAAACTTTTGATTATTTGATTTAAGACCATCCCAAAAAAATTCCTTCTTAACCCTGTGGTAAGTTTTTAAAAATCCTGAGTGCCCTCCTA
>APFE031412651.1:160586-196563 GCA_000404065.3 Pinus taeda | reverse complement strand
TCCATTGCAAATGACACAAGGAGATTTAGGTTTCGATGGTGCGGTGTGAGGATTTTCGCTAGATGACGCTTGGTTGCCCCCTTTCGATTTTGGTTCCTTTTTCTTCTTTTCCTTTTCTCTTTCTGCTTCTTCTTCTTCTCAGTTACTTGAATTTTAGCTTTATCGGCTTTATCAAGCAAAAAGGAAGGAGGAGAGGGAGAATCAGACGAAGTGGAAGGTTGGGAGGCAACTCTAGTGTCATCTAGTTGCTGACTTAACTGTTTAGGAATTACGAGATTCTGAATGACAGAGGTAGAGAAGAGCCAGACAGGCAAACCAATTGTCAACCCTGGCAGTGAAAAAGTGGCCATATGGGGTGCACCAACATCTCCCCAAGAGGAGAAGGGACTAGGATTTCCTCCAAGGGGAAATCCTTGGTTGGTAGACTCCATTTTCTCAACCTAAAGACCAACGGAGGAATTTGTGATGTTAGTCCGATTAAAATAAATTTTAGATGCTTTGACACAACTTGTTTTTTCGAGTCGAGAAAAAACAAAAGATGACTCTAGTCACCTTCGATTTTTATTGAGCTTGAAGTGACAAGTGCTCAGAGGACCTTTTCCTTTAAGGAGTCTGAAAAGGAGAAAAATGGACTTCTTTGGAGATCTAAGCAGAGAGGATTACCAAACCAATCACAAAACTGCAGAATACTTTTTACGGTATGGCAGTCAATCTTCCCGAATGTTGTGTTTAGTGCATTACAATCGATAGGGCGGCAGACACAGCTTCCTAAGGATAAAGGATGTAGCCTATTGTGGTCTCCAAAAATATACTCGACGGTACGTGGGAGCACAAGTCCGTACTGGCACTTGCCCTCTCAGAGTGGAGGAATCATCCAACCAACAATGAAAGCAACAATTACCAGGTTTTACGACACCGGAATACGTCTCTAGCCTAGACCTCTAGATGTTGTGCATTAAGTTCCAAAGCATTGTTAGATTCATTAAATTTATTTTAAGTTGATCTTGCTTAAAAATTTTCCTTTCAGGTTCACCGCGTGATGTGTATACAATTCCTAAAATGCAGTCTAAGATGATAAACAAATGTTTAATCTTCTTTTGAAAATGAAAATCCTAGCTACTAAGGAAAGAAAGTTAAGAATATTTTTGCAAAGAGCACAGAGCACACGCTAAATGCACTGTCCTAAATCAAAGCAAGCAGTCGAAATGGAAATGCACATGCATGTATTTGTTTTTAGCCTTCTTAATGTATGAATGATGATAAGAAAGCTATGTGAAAATCTGAATTACTTTCAAAGCGACAATACTCAACAAATTTCTTTTCAAAATGAAGTGAAGGTAAGAGAGACACTTTGCGATTTCGAAATGAAAATTGCTTTTCAACACTTTGAAAACTATTAATTCAAATCATATGCAATAGTAACTGATTTATTATGTGATTCATTAACAATTGATTTATTATGTGATTTTGCCGAAATTATTCTCACATACATGTATAATCGACTATCAAGAACAATGGGGTTGTCTTCTAAAATTGAAACCAACAACTACGACACTTTCAGGTCAAGAAACGACAATTCGACTATGCTACCTTTTTGCAAAAGAGAACTGAAAATGGCGCACAATACATAAAAACACTTACAGTTCTTTGCACTATGGAGGCAGAATAATGTAAGAGAAGTTGGTTTTCACAGAGATACACTGACCACAGGCAGCAAAACTCCTGAATAGGACTGAAAACAGTGAGGAAAAAACCAAAGTCTGAAGGTAAAGTTAACCTTCCCTGACCATTGCACCTATCACACTGTGAATTCAGTATGTAGGACACCTACTGCACTCGGGAAGTGCGATGCATACAATCTACCTTGAAGGCAGGGTGCGATGGTACCAGTGCGAGACTTTGAACGAGTTTTTCCTCATAATTTGCAATTCAGTTTAGGGATTTAGGCTGAGTAAGTGATGTTCAGTGTATGCAAAACACAGGGGTGATCTAAAGAGGTTACTAGAGCCACCAATTAGGGCAATTATAATATTTGCAAATCGATTGTTTAATTCATAAACAAAACCCAGAGATAGACTGAAGCAACATTGATCTACTTTTCATTTATATAACAAATGTAGTTCGAAGGCTAGCTGGCTTGGCTTCAGGCTTCGTTTGTATGTTTATAAAAGAAACAAAGATAGATAGGCTAACAAGCAATCTAGTCGCTCCCCAGTGGAGTCGCCATTTTGTTACCGGGAATAGTGTCCACTCCGATGCTGCTATTCCCACTAAGACTGGTAGCTATCTTAGAAACAAACAAGTAAAGTCTACTTTTGCTTTCCTTTATGAAAATATATAGGAGTAGAACAAAAGAGACCAACCTTAGTCTTGTGCTTGATTTCCTCTCCTTCCTGATAGAGCTTTGCCACTTCTTCTTTGTCTGCCTAGCTTCAAAGAGCACCTGTGGAATCACAACAACATACTACTATCGAAGAACAAAGATCTATATTCATAAATAACACAGGACCAGATGTATGTTAACCATACAAATGCATATATAAGTAAACATACAAGAATATGGAGGAAAACTTGAATAGCTTTATTAAGATGAAAAGTAGCAAGAGAATTACAACCATATGTTCTGACCCAGCATCATCCTCCAGCTAGAAAACCCTTCTTCACCTCAAGTAAAGATTTGATCACCCAACACTATGAATGTACACCAGAAAACCAACAAAAATTCTCTATAAGTTACAAAATTCCAGCCTCTGGATCTCTGTGATGAGAGATCCATATATAGATGATTATAGGGAGGTGAGTCATCTTCTGGGGTCTTGATTAGTGTCCTCTCTCTAATAGTTCCTACTTCCACTTGGAGAATGATGACCTCTTACTCATCCCTGGTCAAAAACAAAGAGGCAAGTGTCAGAGGGGAAGCTTTTGGAAGATTCCATGATCTTCCACCTCGTATTTTGTCCTTGCCATTTGTCCATTCCCGACCATCGCACCCTATAGTGGATCCATTCAGTATGCATCGCACCCTATACACTGGGAAGGTGATATGCATCGCACCCTCTGCACTGGTTTTTCAATATGGTCCAGTTTTGACCATTTATGAGCAGTTTTCAGTGGAGAACTTCTGGGAGATGATGTAATCAGCTGACCTTGTTCCTTTAGGCAGTGAAGCAACACTTTTAGGGACTTAGGAGCCCTCAATTTATGGACATTTATGATTGGGGTTGAAGTGACCAAAAATGTCTATAACAAATTGTTGCTCCTCCTTTCTCCTTGTGGGCTCCACAATTTGACCTCCTTTTCTCTCCTTCTTCTCTCCAATTCGAATTCCTCAAGGGAGTTTGAATTCCTCCTTGGGGTGGTTCCCACATTCCGCTATGCAAACAATTTTTCTTTTGCTCTAATATTTTGGATCCTCCCTTAACAAAAAAAATAATTTGATGCCACACACCCACTTTTCCTAATTTTTAGGCCCAAAATTGTTCACCATAAAATTTAAAAAATTAAGGACATCCTTAGCAAAATTTAAGTAGAAGGAATTTTACATACTCTTGCACTCCACACTTGTATCTCTCTTCAACATTCTCTCATGATTTCTATATGTCTTGTGTTATTTCTTTTAAGTCCTCGGTTTTTCTTGTAATTATATCTTTTTCCTCTCGACTCTTCATGGTACCCCCATGAGACTATTTTCTTCCCCTTCCATTCACGTAGTAGAAGAAAGGAACGTGGGAATCTACTATACGCAACATTGCTTGCCAATTGTTTGGTGGGGAGTGTTAATCTACGCTAGCCAACACCACTCATAACTCTCCCTTATATCGTGGATCTATCTATCCTATCTTCAGTTCGAGAAAAATATTAATTTATTTTATAATCATAGTCATATTTTAGCTTTACAAAATAAGGGGCTAATACAAGGGGTGTTTCAAAGCCCACCCCCTTAAAGGAATACCGCCCTAAGTGTTCTCTGTACTAGAAATTAAAGGGCAAAAGTTGGGCTTTATATACCAACTCTTACATGAGTTTATTTATCAAACAAAATTGGTTATATCACCCTCATTTGTTCTTCCATCTCCTAGGTGGCCTCATCAGGTCCAAAGTGCTTCCATTACACCTTGACCTTCTCTATTACTCAATTCTGGAGTGTGGTCTACCTTTGGCCCATGATACACAATGGTTTTGGGAAGAACTCTCCCTTAGGTTCCACTTGTATCATAGACCAATCCAAATTATGATAAGCACCATGTACATACTTCTTAAACAAAGAAACATGAAAAACATTATGTGCATTCACTATGGGTGGTAAGGCCAATCTATAGGTCATTGGCCCCACTCTTTCCAAGATCTAAAAATGTCCACAGAATCTGGGTTCTAACTTGGCACAAGACCTCACTTTCAGTGAGTTATTCCTTAGTCTTATGTGGAGATATACATTCTCTCCTTCTTGGAATTCCTTGTGCACCCTTTACTGGTCTTCATAACTCTTTTTCCCTTCCTAGGATGCCTTTAATTTTTTCTTGATATTGACCACTTCCTGCTCAATTTCCTTCATTATATCAGGGCCAAGGACTACTCTATTTACTAAGTCATCCCAACTATAGTTCCTCAAAAGTACTCATCCCTGGTGACTTTTGATATAAATTGTTGTATGAAAACTCCACCATGGTAGGAAATATTCCCACTTCTTTGGTTTATGCATGAAATACATTCTCAACATGTATTCCAAAATTATGTTCACTCTTTCCATTTGGCAATATGTCTAAGGATGATAAGAAATACTAAAAGCTAGTTGGTTTCCAATACCAGCTAACAATGCCTTCCAAAATTTGGAAGTGAATTTAGCATATCGATATGATATAATCTTCTTAGTCGCACAATGTATATATATATATAATATATATATAATATATATATAATATATATATATAATATAATATATATATATATATATATATATATATATATATATATATATATATATATATATATATATATATTTCCTTCATAAATATCTTGGCAATATCAATAGATTTGTGAGTGGACAATAATGAAGTGAGCTAGCTTACTCAACTTTTCCACCACCACCATAATGGCATGATGTTATTTGACTATCTTAGGCAATCCCATAATGAAGTCCATATATATGACTTCCCATTTCCACTCAAGAATTGGGATTGGTTTCAACAATCATGTTGGATGCCTACATTTTACCTTTACGTGTTGACACTCCAGACACTTGGCAATATATTCAACTACTTCCTTATTTAATCCTAGCCAATATATTTTCTTTATGGTTGATATCATATTCTGATAACCATAATGACATGGTAAGGTATTTTATGGAATTTATCCATGATGATCCTCCTCAGATAAGTTACATCAGACACATACTTCTATTTTTTAATGAGTTGGTAGCTCTTGCTCACAAATCCTTTTGGTTCCTTCTACCAACATTTCTTTACATGTTCTAAGTGTTCATCATGAGAAAATTCCTTTTTAATACTTTCCATGATGTCAACTATGAAAGTACTCAAGGCTGCCAAATGGGTATCTTGTAGACTCCTATTGAGTGCATCTTCCACCTTTTTTTCCCCTTGATGTGCCTTATTTCAAAATTAAATTCACTAATCAAAGCTAACCATGTTTCTTTTCTGGAATTTAAATTAGGTTGGTAAAACATATATCTCAATCCCCTATATTTTGTTATCAGTATAAACCTTCTCCCTAATAAATAATGCCTCCAAATTTTTAAATAATGAACTATTTTTGCAATCTCTAGATCATGGGTGACATAATTTTTCTCACGTTCATTTAGATTTCTTGATTGACAAAAAATCAAATATCCTTCTTGCATTAGGACTCCCCCAAGTACTTCTTTGCAAGCATCCGTGTAGACTACATATTCCTTCTCTAGATTTTCTATTCTTAAGATAGGCGCACATGTGAGTAATTTCTTAAGCTTCTCAAAATTGGATGCACATTTTGTTATCCACTAAAATTTGTCTTCTTTCTTTTGCAAAACAATGATTGAATGCTCAGTCATTGAGAAGTTATGAATGAATATTCGGTAACATCTATCTAATGCCATGAAATATATTATATTTGTGACATTATGAGGAGTGGGCCACTCCATTATAGCCTTGATATTTTATGGATATATAATGACTCCTTTTGAAATGACATGCCCTAAGTATTGAACCTGGGTTTGGAAGAATTCACACATGCTGAGTTTTGCATACAACTTATTCTCCCTCAGTAATTGTAATGCTACTCATATGTGGTCTTCATACTATTATTTGGTTTTATAATACACTAGGATATCATCTACAAATACTAATACAAATTCATATAAATAAGGCTTGAGGGCATTGTTCATCAAGCACATGAATGTGGTTGGGGAATTTGTAAACACAGATGGCACCACTACAAATTCATAGTTGCCACATCTAGTCTCAAAGCTTGTATTTTTGTGAATTTCTTCATCTTTAATCTTGACATGATGGTATCCAGGCCTTAAATCTATTTTGGAACACATTGTAGCCCCTATTATCTGGTCAAATAAGTCATCAATTCTAGTAAACATGTACTTTTTCTTCATTGCAGCTTTATTTAGTTGTCGATAGTCGATGCACAACCACAATGTGCCATCCTTCATTTTGAAAAACATTGATGGGGCTCCCTAGGGTGATACAATGTGTCAAATGTACCATTTATCCAACATCTCTTTCAGATATATCTTCAATTCCAAAGATTTAGGCATAATGATGTGATATGTATTCTTTTTTGTTTTTGTTGTTCCGAGAATACTTCCAATGGTAATCGATGTCTCTTCTTGGTCACGATAGTCCTAACAATTCCTCTAGGAATACATCACTGAATTGTTTTAACACTGGGTGGCTTTTAAATTGATCCATGCTACCTTCAAATTCCTTAGTCACATGTATTATGCATAGCTCACATCCATTTCTATTTCATTGCTTCACTTGAAGAACATTTATTTTTTTGAGCATGATAAGTCTCTTTATCCCCTATAGTGTTATCTCTCACTAGCTTTGGTGAGGAATTTGCACTCTCTTTTGTAATAATCAATCTTGGGTTTGTGGGTTACCAACTAGTCCATGCTGATTAAAACATCATATGGCCCTAATGGTAATAAATTGAGATCAAGGATGGTTGTCATACCATTAATCCCCATAGGGCATGACTCCACTATGTTTGTCACCTGCCTTTTTATTTCCATGGCCAGTTGAACCAACCATGATTCTTCGTGATTTTCTTTGGAAATTTACATTTCTTTACAATATTTGGGCTGATATAGCAGAAATTATAACCTAGGTCAATTGAAACTGAAACAAGTTGGTTGATGAGCATACCTTCCATTTGGATTGTTGTAGCTTATTGGTTTGCCTTGCTATTTCTAGTGCATCATAAATTTAGGGTATGTTCTCAGCCACATCGTTCACAGTTGTTGCTTCCTGTACATTATACAACTTCCTTCCAGTCTGCTATTCTTGAGGATAGTTCCTACGTATATGTTTTTCTCCATAATTACAACACCATACAATCCCTTTCCTAGACCCTTCAACCTCTTCTTTTGAAAATTTTTGGGGTCCATTTCTATTGTTCATTGTGGGATTTTTTTGATATTCATTCTTGGCAGAAGTAGTGAACTTCTCATTCTTTCCTCCTTGATTATATCACAAGGACTTCAACCATTTTCCTTTGAATTTTAACTTATCTTTCTTCTTCCAATCTATTTGGACTTCAATATTGTGCAAGGACTATTCATATCAATACCTCATCTTTTGCATGGTATCCTCTAGGGTTTTTGTTTCATCAAACTCTATTTTGTGTTGGTAGTTTTATGGGTAAAGCATTGAGATACCTTTAGATATTTTCCTTCTCGTCCTTAATGTAAGTTACATACCTCACTAGCTCCAAGAATATAATTGTGTACTCATCAATTGTAAATTTGCCTAATTTCTTCTCATAGAATTATTTGGCCATGTTTTCATTGTTATTTTTAGATAGGTATTTCTCCTAGAAGTATTTCTAGAAATTTCTCCATGACAACTCTTTCTCCCTGATGTGTTTAACATTATTCAAATATTCCCACCATATAATATTTTCCTTTCAAACTAAAAATATATACTCTAGACTTCATGTTCTCAAAGTAATCATGCACCCTAAAAAACTTATTCATCCCTGACAACCAAGCCTATGTCTCTTTCAAGCTTCTTTACATATCCATTAAAGGTATGGGGATTTTCTTTCTTGAACTCCTCTAGGGTTGAACACTCATTTCTTATCCTCTGAGGATGGTGTTTATTAAATGCATTATATGATGATAAATCAAGGTTGATTGACTCTCCTTACGAAGTGCTAAGTAGAAATGTGGCTTCTTTTGCATGCCTATGTCTCTTCCTTGATTTTCTTCCTCTTGCTCTATTGGTATCAAACTTTTGTCTTTGGACCTCTAATGTGCTAGGTTTGGACTTTTTCATGACTATGTAGATGGAACCAATCTCCCATTATTTCTTCCTTTGCATGTTGATAGGCTCTGAAATGTCACACTATTTACCATTGATTTCATTTCATGTGCTCTAACAATCTTATCAGTTTGTAGATTTCTGTGGTGTGGTTTTTGAGATTCCGGGTTCGGATATTCCACAATCTACATTTTTATGTTTTCTACGTTTCGAGTCTAGAACAAAACTCGTTCTCAGGAATGAATCTACAAAGAACAGAAATGGAAGTTATAAATATGATCTGGAACGTTGTCGAAGTGGGGAGATGACCAGCTCAAGGTGAATAATCACCTTTTTATTTAAACAAAGTTTTTATTTCAATTCATTTTTTTTTTGTCATTTAATTAATAAATTATTTATTTATAATTTTTTAATGATATTCTATTTTATTTTTAATAATGATTTTTATAAATTATGTTTTAATTTATTGCTAATATATTTTAATATAAGTTATATTAAACTCAATTAATAGAAATCTTGATATTATTAAATTCATTACTAAATTTATGTTTTCAAATTATTGTAATAATTTTATTTCCTTACTTCTCTAATAAATTTAATTTTAATTAAATTATAAATTCTTTTGATTTTTATTTATTGAAGAGTAGTATTAATATATTACTTTACTAATATTTTGATTTTCGGTATCTGCTTTGCAACTTTTTAGTTCATCTCTTCAAGAGAGTATTCCTAATTGAATATTATTCTTGATGATGTTGGGATCTATTTGTACCATACTGCTCCATCTTGCTACTCATACTTTTTCTCTTTTTTTGTTCCTTGGTGTTTTTATAAGCGTTGTTAAAGACACATAATTGTTAGCCAACCAAAAATGTAAATAAACATAATTTACCATCACCTTCACTTATTTGAAATAAGAATGTTGATCTGAAACCATTTGAAACATCAAATCTCAGTTATTATGCATATTTGAATATAACATAGCCAATATTTAATTCTTTCAAATCAAACATTTATCAGTTGTAATTTAAAATAAACACACATATGTAAACAAAAAGGAAACTGGCAGATTAAATATTCATCTTGGGTGGGTGCATGTGAGCCACTTCAGGTCCAATGTAGAACCATGCTCTGGTAACACTTTGCACACCCTCCCACTCCCTTGGGTTATTCTTCGGCTATGGAAGGTTTTACTTTTTTGAGAAATGGAAACAAGAAATTCCGGTTTAATTTGTCCCTGAATTAAACTGTGAATTAATATCGAATTCTATTCTCATAGCAACTTGTCAATGGTTAATTAAGTTTAATTGAATTAATTAGCTTAGGAATTTCGAGTTTGAATTATTTATGTAGTAATGTATCTGTTATCCCTTAATTTTAGGGTTCCATGATGAGTTTATTTGAGTTGTAATTAGATAACTCAGTTTGACTAAGTTATAGACAACTAAACTAGTTCCAACTATTTGTGGAACTAGTAGAGGATTAGTAGTGAGTTGGTGCATTGGTGCATCTTCAGTGCTACTCCAGCTAACTTAAGATTCCCTCATGAGAAAATCATGCATGTTAGTTTAGAGAAATACCTGGTTGAGACTAGAGTGCAGGATGTACTATCAGTTGTAGAATGGTCGGAGTTGTACAAATCATGCATGCAATCAGAAGAGGACCTAGATTTGGATTGCACAGTTATGGAAGAATGATTTCCCAATTAAATATAGGTTATTCCTCACATGAATTGCAAGAAAATAGGGGCTCAACAGGCAACATAAATTGGCTAAGTGTTGGTTAGCAGGGGCTAGTGAGGCAGAGAGTTGATCATACTTGTACGAAATTGTTATTGTGAGAACAAGCTTTGTATTATAACTCAAATTTCTTATTAATGCAATATATATTCGTTGTTTTGAGTAGTGGCTTTCCACCGAGAAACAATTGTCTTCGTCTTGTCGATTATTGTTCTCATAGATCTATTGGTTTCCACTATTTAAAGAGTAGATTAGATTCTTGTCTTGTGTTTTAGTACATTACATGAGTTGTGAATCTACAGGAAAATCTACATGGTATCAGAGCTGAAGACAATATACTAGAGGAGATTTCAAAGTTTTGAGTTTTGGGTTACAAGTGAAATTCAAATTTGCAATACATACTTCAAGATCGACAGATGGTGTTCTATGGTTTGTGGCTTGAGTATGTCTAGAGGCACCTCAAATTATATATCCTTGAAGGATAGAATGGAGGTTGTGTTGGAAAATAATGGCTTGAAGGAATTGGCTGATCAAGACATTCCTAAGCCATCAACATCGAATGAAAAAGATCTGGAAGAATGGACGAAGTGTGTGGCAAAGGCGAGGCAGATAATCATTGAGGGGGTTCGAGACCACATTGTCTCAAGTTTCCATGGGAACGAAACTCTGTATGCTATGTTGAAAGCATTGACATACCTATTCCAGAATAGCAGTGACCATAGGAACTTGGCACTGAAAGACAAAATTTGAAAAATCAAGATGGAGAAAGGCGAGAGCATTTCAAAATACTTGACCAAGTTCACTCACTATCATGATGAGCTTCAAAGTGTTGGAATAACCATTTTTGAGGATGATATAGTGAGCCTAGCTCTCCTAAGCCTTCCAAAGAGTTGGAATAGCTATCAGGACTTTGTCAATGGGAGAGAGAAGCTTCCATATTGGGAATGACTGTGGTCGGATTTGTTACCATGGAGGTAAGAAGAAAGACATGACGAAAGTTAAGTGCTTCCATTGTCCTGGTCTAGGCCATTTTGCTACAAATTGTCTGATGAGACTCATCAATGGGTAAATTACATGGACCTTAATGCCACTCTCTAGCTTATTAAAATCATTTTTTCTCACATTTCTTTACATGTTTTGTTATATTTTTCTTAGTGAGAAGGGTAAAGATGAGATGTCATGTCTTGTGGTCTAATGTGCATTAATTGCAAGTTTTGGAGAAAATTTTGGCTAGTTAAAGTGCAAGAACTTGAAGTAGACATGAAAGAGGGATTTTAAGAGATTGGATCTCCCTCCTTAACTCCTCACTCACTTGAATATTCCTCCACCAGGTCTCATCAACTCCGAGTTACAAGCAATCGAGCCATTAAGGTCATTGGTAGCCAAGCCAATGATAGTTGAAGACCCGTTGATATAGAGTTGGGAGCCAAGCCTCCCTAAATTTAACAAAGTTTTTGGTAGCTTTAGTTGTATAAATAAGAAGGCCTAGAGCCTCATTTGGATTTGAGTTCTTTTGTTGTAGCCAAGAGGCACTTTTGAGCTAAGACATTGTGATTGATGGCACTTATGTATTTTTGATATTTTAATGAAAATGAGAAGCATTCCCTTGATCCAATATTGATTTGACTTAGAGGGTTGAAGCTCTTGGGTTAGGGCCCAACCCTAGTAGCCGAGGTTCCTATTTTTGTACATGTATGCTTAAATTACATTCATAGTTGACTGTTGAAGTGATTTTGGTTTTGTTAATATGCAATTATTTGGGTGATTAATTAGTTTTCTTCCATTTCTGGATAGTTAGATCAATGGTATCATAGTGAAAGTAAAAACTTCAGAAAATCTTGTGAGAGTGGCTTTCACCCCATCTTCCTTATAGGATCATGACTTGAGAGTTCCATTCACACAGCCCAAAAATAGATTTCTTGTTTGATTACTGCATAATCTAGGGTTTCTTGGTGAATAGATCATTGTATTTGAGTTCTTAGGATTATTTGAAATTGTCATTTTGATCTCTTGAGTTATGTTATGGTTTAAAATCACTTCCATTCATGAACTTAGCCATTAGCTAATAATAACTCTGTTTTCCTCCATTCAATAAATAATTTTCATGTATAGATGAATTTGTGTATAAGTGAAGACAAGAGTGTATGTTGTTGCAAGAGATTCTAATTTGCAGGGAGACCTCATCTCATTTTCCTTATCCAAGTCCTATCCACCCATGCTGCTAAGGTATACTAAACCCTAAATCCAAATTCTTGTTTTGTAAGCAAAGTTGTCATTTCCATTGAGAAAATCTAGCCATATTGAAGCACCTGACTGAGCCTTGGATAATGTTCATCTCCTACATGCCTTATTTCCCCATAGGACACCTTTCCCACACTTCATTCTACCTTTCGTACCATGTTCTAATCTTTTTCCTTGTTTCCTGTTGTAAAACAGGCATCCTATCGTAGAACTAGGACATCTTGTAGTACTACAGGAAACCCTGTAGTAACCTATTTTGAGTCCGAATTTAGTAAAATGTGTTGTATGAGATTATATTAGACCTCCTCTTGGCTTCCATACCCTTGAGACTAGTCGATATCCTACCCCCCATACTTATCTCCCTTGCCAAATAACAAGTGAAACTTAGCATTTGCGTTCATAAAACTAAACATAAATTTATTTATTTATTTTTTTGCAATTTCTAAATTAGTGCATGCATACAGTAGCCATAATACTTCTTAGATCAAATTCCATGCTCAGTTAGTCTAGACCATCACATTTTATAAACAAGGTTAAGTTAGGTTTCTTTCGCAAGAAAAATGTATAAAGGTGTAGCTAGATGATTTCGTGTCACTTTATAGCATCTTCCAATTCAATATTTTATTTCCTAGAGTTGGCAACACTCATTTTTTGCATTGAGGATAATTTTCCCTTTTCCATTTGGTAGTCAGATCCTTCTAGTCAATAGAAGACTGGTTTGAAAAATCTTAGTATCTATCGCCCTAGTTTAAAAGTGACAAGAGTAGACCATTGCATCTACTGTGTATACAACACTTTCACCTCCAAGTTTGTATGAACCCCAAGTTGATGAAGTAAAGTTAGTAGCCCCAGGGGTTGTAGCATTATTGCTGCAATACTAGTGCTCATCACTTTTTGGTGCCATTGTCGGGGGAGGTGTATATGTAGATGTGATTTCTGCTTTCTCTTTTTCTTTATTTCTTACTAATTGTGAAAATAGTTCTAATCTTTTGTTTTCTTTCCAATTCTACAAATAATTATATTCAAACAAATAGTTGTAAAATTAATATATATATATATATATATATATATATATATATAATATATATTTCCAATTATGAAAGTAGTTCCATTCATTGAGTAGTCCCAATTTTGTTTTTATTTCTTTCCATTTTGCAAGTAGTTCTTTCATGCCTTGTAGGAGTAGAGACATCTTAGGGAAATTTTTTCCAAATACCCCCACCACATCAAACAACCAACCTTCCCTCTTCTTCAGTGGCTGTGAGCTAGAGGACCCATTAGGTGAACAACCAGAGATTTTTGAAGAGCCTATTGGGGAAGAAGTAGAGACCATTCCACCAACTTACACCATGGATGAAAATACAAATGGGATTGGAGATAGAGAAGGAGCTGAGGGTGGTTTCCACATCAGAGAAACTAATGGGGATGCTAGGATGAAAAACATAAGGCCATCTACCCTTCCTCACTTCATGGCCTAACCTTAGAGGACCCAGATACCATTTTGTTTGAATTTGTTATCATATGCAGAACTTACATTTACACCTATGATGGCCAGAAGTTGAAATTGTTCCCATCCACTCTCAAAGATGTAGCCTTGCGCTGGTTCATGGGTTTACTTGGGGACAACATCACCACCTGGGCTTAGATGCAACAAGCCTTCAACAATAAGTATCGGGAATACTGCAGGTCCAAAGATACCAAAGAGGAAATTTTTAGAATGACCTTGGGACATGATGAATCTTTAGAAGATTATGAGAACAAATTCCCAATTAGCTACAAAAGGGCTAGGTGCACCCTTTATCCTAAATCGCTTAAGCTATTCCTTCTTAGAGGGATCATGAAAGATCTCCTAGAAACCCTAAACTTTTTTTCAAGAGGGGAAATCTATCAATTACTCTATGATGATATCAAGATAGTTTTCAAAAATCATTCTAGGGCAGCTAGAAAGAAGGGTAGGGCTAGTCAAGCTTTGGCCATTTCATCCTCCTTCAACACATCCATAAAAAGTGAAATTGGGAACATGTTGGAAGACTTTAAGAGTTAAATATTGCATACCCTTTCTCTGCAAATGGACACCATGCAGATCAAGAGGAAATAGGAGGAAGTAGAGAGATCCTTAGCTGTCTTCTACCCTAGATGCACCAGGAGGCACCTTAGGAACTAATTTCCATTAAATCTTACAAAAATATGCTTGGTCTGTGAGGAAAACAACTCCACATACAAGTTCCCTTCTCTACCTAGACTAAAAGTTGTGTATCAGAGAACTGAAGGGGTGACAGAACAACTCTGTTATATCAACCAAAGGAGGCCTCAAGAACATTGACCATACCAGCAAGGCATGCAAGGGGCATCCTATTCATATTACAACTCTAACTAGAATACATCCATTCCCCCTAGGTTCCCTCCTGCTTATCCTTCATGGTCCAAACCTTGTCCCTCGTCTTTTGCACCTCAATAACATTCCCAACCTACCAACCAACCATTTCAGCCATATGCTCCTCCACAACCTCAGTGGAATGCACCATCCTAGGGGTGGAGGTCCCCATACAACCAAGTTCTAGCTTTACTTCCTCCACCTCCATCTCGACCAGAGCTCCTACCCCCTTCTCCACTTAAGAAACCTCATATGCCTGCTCAACCAAATCCAAACCGAAACAATAGACATGCACAACATATCTATAGTGGAGAAGCATCTTACCCTGCCTATGATGTGGAAATTAAATAAATTAACCTCAGGATTGGAAGAGTGCTTCGGATAATCAACCACCATATTTACCTGAGGAGCATGGAGAGGAAAAGGAGGAGAGTGTCCCTCAAGCAAATCCACCTCCTTTTCTTGAGAGATTAAACCATCTTGTCTAGCACACCCCAGAAGAGACTAAACTTATGGGTGAATTGAAAAAACTATGTTAAAATCCTGCTTCTCCAAGCTATCAAGGATGTCCCCATCTAAAACAAGTTAATCAAGGGGAAACATTTCAAACATCCTGGGAGACAAAAAAAGACACCCCTACCATTAACGACATTGGACAACTGTCCGAATTAATGTTGGGGCGGGTGATTTGCCTAAAGTATCTAGATCCTAGAAGTCCCGTGGTAGATGTACACATCAATGGCATCATTGTGCCTCACACCTTGATCGATATTGGGGCTGCCATCAATGTGATGACTATGGAGACTATGCTTAAACTGAATCTCCAAGGATCATTAAGAAAGACCACAAAAATCTTGCAGCTTGTGGACAGGTCCACAGTAGCTCTTGATGGAGTTTTTGAGGATCTGATGCTCTCCATTGATTCCTAGGAATACCCTTCTGACATCTTAGTTCTCCAACCTAAGACTAAGTTCAATGGTTATCCTCTCATCCTTGGGAAGCCATGGCTATCCATTACTGATGCTTACATAAGTTGCAGGTCCGGGAATATGACCATTAAAAATGGACATTTGTCCAAAAAATTGGTTTTGTACCCTCCTGGTCAACCATCTATGGAGAATGACTTACCTTTATGGTTAGAATATGAGGAAGAAGATGAAGTCTACTCTTTCCCAATTTGTACGCTATATGCTACTATAGGAGGGGGAAACTTGATGAAGATGACCTGATTGAGCAAATCCTCTAGAATCAATGCCCCAACACCATGTCCCTTGAGGAGTTAATGAAGAAAGTTGAAGATAACCCTTGGATAGATCTGTGACTAGTTGACTCAAGCCCTACTCCTGTCAAGATGATAGAATTTTGCCCAGAAATAACATTGAAAATCAACCCCTCTCTCTGTACATCAGGAAGAGGAGTTATGTGACGTGCTAAGAAAGCATCTAGATGCCTTTGCCCGGGGTTACAAGGAAATGAAGACAGTGCACCCTTCAGTGTGTAGTCACCATATTTACATCAAGGAAGGCTGCAAGATAATGGGTCAACCTCAGAGGAGCCAACCCTAAAGGATATATTCAAAGAAGAACTGTAGAAGTTGTTGGATGCAAGGTTCATTTACCCCATCTCAGACAATGAGTGGGTGTCTCCTCTAGTTCTGGTTCCAAAGAAAAACATGAAGTGTAGGATTTGGGTGGATTACAGAGAGCTAAACAAAGCCACAAAAAAGGACCATGTCCCTCTACCTTTCATTGACCAAGTATTAGATGGATAGGCAATATATATATTTTTTTTGATAATATCTTATTTATTTATTTTTAAATGAAGAATAAAAAAAAAATTTGATTACTTTATTTTATATATATATATATATATATATATATATATATATATAATATAGATATAGATAGATTATAAAAAAATTGTTAGAATCTATTTTTAAATTTAAAAATTCAAAATAAAATATACGAAAATTAAAATTAAAATTAAATGATTTGACTTTGATCCTGTAATGTTCACATGTTTTATTTAACGTTGGAATTTACCATTTCATCTCTGAGATTTATATATTTCTATCAGCTAATCTTTCCACTCATCCTGGTCCTCATGATGAACTCAGATTTGGGTTCAAAATGCGTCGACCCTTTGTCCTCAATGTGATTTTTCCGAAAGATCTAAACAAAATAAGTTCCTCTTTCCTGGATGGATTTAGTGGTTACAATCAAATCCAGATCAGCCTAGAGGACCAAGATAAAACCACTTTCACCTATCCCTAGGGTAACTTTTCTTATAGGGTCCTTACTTTTGGGTTATACAATGCCCCTGCCACCTTTTAGAGGGAATTCTTGAGCATATTTGCAGATCTAGTCCGTGACTTTGTGGAAATTTATATGGATGATTTCGCCCCCTATGGGTGTGATTTCTTGGAGGATATCTCTAAGTTGGGAAAGGTATTAAACAAATGCATTGAAATTAAACTATCCCTTAGTCCTTAGAAGTATGAGTTATTGATGACTGCAGGGACTATTCTAGGTCACTCAATATCCCAGGAAGGACTGCAAGTAGACCCAAATAAGATAGCAATCATAAAGAGGGTCCCTACTCCTAAGAAGCAGAGGGATGTTAGAAGTTTCTTAGGCTTAGTTGGATACTATAGGAGATTCATAAAATATTCAACAAGGTAGCCTCACCTTTGTTTGGACTATTGGCCAAGGAATCCAAATTTTTATGGTCAGAAAGTTGCCAAGATGCCCTAGAAACCCTAAAGGACAAGTTGACTAGTGCACCTATACCTAGAGGTCCAAATTGGGCTCTTCCTTTCCACATCCATGCTGATGCCTCTAACAAAGCTATAGGAGTAGCTCTGGGCCAGATAGATGACAAGATACCTTATGCCATTTACTTCATCAACAAAAATCTGTCCAAAGTTGAGCTGAACTACACTGTGACTGAAAAGGAGCTCCTAGTTGTTTTCCATTCCTTGAATAAATTCAGATATTACATTACTGGTTACCATACCTTTGTACATACTGACCATGCTACTATTAAATATTTCATGAAAAAAGTTGATGTGAATGCCCAAATTATTATATGGTGGCTTTTGTTACAATAGTTTGATCTAACTATCATTGATAAGCTTGGCAGAGAAAATGTAGTTGTAGATTTTTTGTCCAGATTGGTTTTGCCTACAGGTGAGGAAGGAATGGTTGATGACCAACTTCCAGATGAGCATTTACTCTCCATTTCATTCCTCTCTCTGTGGTTTGTTGACATAGCCAACTACTTAGTAGCTGCACAATTCCCTTAAAATATGTCCTCTAAGGAAAAGAGCAGAATTATAAGGAAAAGTGCCCCAGTCACTTGGATTAGTGGAAATCTCTTCAAGTTGGGCCCAGATCAAATTTTGAGAAGATGTGTCAGGGAGGAGGATTTTTTTGACATCCTTTTGGCTTGTCATGATGGGCCTTGTGGAGGTCACTTTGTAGCCAAAAGGATGGCCTTCAAGGTACTACAAGATGGCTACTATTGACCCACTCTCCACCAAGACGCAAGAAGATATACCAGCCAATGTGACTGGTGCCAAAAAATGGGGAAACCTACTCCCAGGGATGAAATTTATTTGCAACCTCAAGTGACTTTTGAGCCATTTGACAAGCAGGGCATGGATTTCATTGGGCCCATTAATCATCCATAAGGACAAAACAATTACATCATTGTGTGCACTGACTACTTAACAAAGTGGGTTGAAACCAAAGTTGTCAAGGTAGCCACAGAGGAGAAAGTGGTTGAGTTCTTGAGGGAGAATGTGTTTTACAAGTTTGGGTACCCTAAAGAGCTAGTCACTGATCAAGGCACCCAATTCACCTCACACATGATTGAAAATCTCTTAAGCCAACATAAGATCAAGGACAAAAAGTCCACTCCTTACCACCCTCAGGCCAATGGACAAGTAGAAGTTACCAACAAAGCATTGGAAATCATTTTGACCAAGGTGGTGAGCAGTAGCAGGAAGGATTGAGTTGACATAATAGTGGAGGCCACTTGGGACTACAATACAACTTGGAAGACAACCACTGACTTCACCCCTTATGATTATTTCTATGGTAAGAAGGCTAAGCTCTCCATTGAGTTTGACTACAACACTTTAATTATGGAAGCACAGTTGGATCTGGATGTTACAAGGGAACAACAAGAGAGGCTGCTCCAACTTAATGGGTTAGATGAATTAAAGATGCGGGCCCTCCTGCACATAGAGGTGACTCAAGTATAAAGAAAGGTCTGGCATGAAAAGAATATCAGAGATAAATTGTTTCAAGAAGGTGATTGGGCTCTGTTATATGACTCTAGGTTCAAGGATTTCAAAGGCGAGTTGATGGCTAGATGGCTAGGCCCATATGTGATAGAAAAGTGCCATGACAATGGGGCAGAACATATAAACTCCATGACTATCATTAGCACCCACAACTTCATCACTAATGATCCCAAAATTGCACCAAGATACCTAGTTACATAAGAGCAAGGCACTCATTTTGAGGACACTTTGAGATTGCTAGGGGATGAAAGCCAAAAAGCATGCCAAAGGAGATGGAGCACCTTACCCTACAATCTAAATATGAGGGAGTATCATTCCCTTGAAAGAATGAGGGATGCATTAGAAAGGACCCCACTGTATAAGAAGGCACTGCAGAGACTCAAAATCAATTAGATTGGCTTGAAACTCAGTCCACCATTTCTCTTGGGTATGTTAGAAGGGAGAAAGGAAGAAGAAGAAAGAAATCAGTGGGAGGAAATAGAGAAGCATGTAGGATTTTATCCACAAGAGGAGGATACAATAACAAAAGCTTGGAATGTCAGGGAGGCCACCAACAATGAAAGACATGGACATAGATTGAGTTTCCTAAAGGATGAGAAACACTTTCAGTAGGGGGTGATGATGAGGATCATCAATGGGTAAATTATATGGACCTTAATGCCATTCTCCAACTTATTAAAATAAACTTTTTTCACATTTATTTACATGTTTTGTTATATTTTGCTTAGTGAGAAGGGTAAAGATGAGATATCATGTCTTGTGGTCTAATGTGCATTACTTAAAGGTTTTTTGGCAAATTTTGGCTAATTAAAGTGCAGGAACTCGAAGTAGAAATGCAAGAGGGATTTTATGAGATTGGATCTCCCTCCTTAACTTCTTAAACACTCGAAGATTCCTCCACTAGATCTCATCAGCTCGAAGTTACAAGAAGTCGAGCCATTAAGGTCATTGGCAGCCAAGCCAGTGATATTTGAAAACCAGTTGATCTTGAGTTGGGAGCCAAGCCTCCCTAAATTTAAGGAAGCTATTGGTAAATTCAGTTGTATAAATAAGAAGGCCTAGAGCCTCATTGGGATTGACTTTTTTTGTTGTATCCAAGAGGCACTTTAGAGTTAAGACATTGTGATTGATGACTCTTATGTATTTTTTATATTTTAATGAAAATGAAAAGCATTCCCTTGATTCAACACTAAGCTGACTCAGAGAGCCAAATCTCTTGGGTTAGGACCCAACCCTAGCAGCCGAGGTTCCTCTTTTTGTAAATGTATGCTTAGATTACATTCATAGTTAGTTGTTGAAGTGATTTTGGCTTTGTTAATTTCCAAGCATTTGGGTGATTAATTAGTTTGCTTCCATTTGTGGATAGTTAGATCAGTGGTATAATAGTGACTGTTAAAGCTTCAGAAAATCTTGTGAGAGTGGCTTTCACCTCATCTTCCTTATAGGATCATGACTTGAGAGTTCCATTCACACAACCCAAAACCCGATTTCTTGTTTGATTACTTAATAATCTAGGCTTTCTTGGTGAATAGATCATTGTCTTTGAGTTTCTTAGGATTATTTGAAATTGTCATTTTGATCTCTTGAGTTTTGCAATGGTTTAAAAGAGCTTCCATTCATGAGCTTAGCCATTAGCTAATAACAACTCTATTTTCCTCCATTCAATAAATAATTTCCATGTATAGATGAATTTGTACATAAATGAAGACAAGAGTGTATGTTTTTGTAGGAGCTTCTAATTTGCAGGGAGACCTCATCTCATTTGCCTTGTCCAAGTCCTATCCACCCATGTTGCTAAGTTGCACTAAACCCTAAATCTGAATTCTTGTTTTGTAAGCAAAGTTGTCATTTCCATTGAGAAAATCCAACCATATTGAAGCACTTGACTAAGCCTTGGATAGTTTTTACCTCCTCCATGCCTTATTTCCCTGTTGGACACCTTTCCCACACTTCATTCTACCTTTCCTACCATCTTCTAAGCTTTCATCCTATTTCCTGTAGTAAAACACGACATCCGGTAGTAGGACTAGGACACCCTATAGCACTATAGGAAACCCTGCAACAACCTATTTTAAGCCTGAATTTAGCATAAAATGTCATCTGAGCTTAGATTAGGCCTACACTTGGCTTCCATACCCTTGAGACCAGTCCATACCCTTCCCCCATACCTATCTCCCCTGCCAAAGAACAAGTGAAGCTTAACATTTGCATTCATAAGACTAAACATAAAAAAGGTTATTTCTATAATTTCTAAATTAGCACATGCATGCAGAAATCATAATACTTATTAGATCAGATTCCATGCTCATTTAGTCTATATCATCACATGTTATAAATAAGGTTAAGCTAAGTTTCTTTTCCAACAAGAATGTGTAAATCTATAGCTAGATGATTTCATGTCACTTTAAAACATCTTCCAATTTAGTCTTTCATTTCCTAGAGTAGGCAACACTCCTTTTTGCATCGAGGATAATTTTCCCTTTTCCATTTGGTAGTCAGACTCCTCATAGTCAATAGAAGATTGGTTTGGAAAACCCTAGTGGTTTATCGCCCGAGTTGAAAAGTGACAATAGTAGACCATTACATCTACTGCGTATACAACATTGTCACCTCCAATTTTGTACGAACCCCAGGTTGATGAAGTAAATTTGGTAGCCCCAGGAGTTGCAACATTCTTGTTGCAATGTTGGTGCTCATCATTGTCCACTCAAGAAGTCCAAGAAGAAGTCCTCAGGAGGAGCGGCGGGTGAGGCTTTGGCCTCTCAATTCAAATTTGAATTTACTCTCATTGCATGCATGGTGTCATCAATGATGGGTAGTGTATGGTATCTTGACAGTGGAGATCCATTCCACATGATTGGTGACAAGGATTTGTTCAGTGACCTGGAGGAAAAGGATCTCCAAATTCATATTGAGTTGGGTGATGATGGGAGGTATGGTGCTACTAGATTGGGCACATTTACTTTTTAGAGGGAGCATGATGCTCCTATCACCTTGAGGGATGTTATGTATGTTCTTGGGTTGATGAAGAACTTAGAATCGGTCACCATGCTTAAGGATAGAGGCTATGATGTGATTTTCTCAAAAGGAAATGCATTCCTTTGACACATATCCATGGGTCAAGTAAAGAAGATATGGATTTGAGTTAAGAATCTCTATAAGTCGTAGGTAGAGGATTGTGATGCTTTGAGAACAAAAGATGAAAAGATGCAGAGCTAAGACATTGGCGAGTTGTGGCATAGGCGATTGGGTCACTTGCATCACGGGGCTTTGAAAATCATGCAGTAGATCTCTACAGGTCTTCCCAAGGTACACTTGAGAAAGTTGATACATGCAAAGAGTGTACTTTGGGAAAATACACCAAGGCTTCCTTTCACAATAAAGACTATCGAGTAGAGGCAATTCTAGAGAGATTCCATTCAGATGTGTGTGGACAATTCTTGATAGCATCCATGACCAAACATATGTATTATGTTATATTTGTTGACAATTTTTCTCGTAAATGTTGGATATTTTTCATGCAGAAGAAGCATCAAAATTTCACAAAGTTTTGTGAATTTAAAGCATTGGTCAAGAAAGAACATGGCAAGAAGGTTAAATCTATGAGGAGTGATAACAATGGTGAGTATGTCTCAAATGAGTTTAAGAACTTATGTGTAATAGAAGGGATTAAACGGGAGTTGATGACACCCCATAACCCACAACAGAATGGGGTGGCCGAGAGGAAGAACAAAAGAATTTTAGGGGCAGCACGAGCGATGTTTCATGATCAAGGCCTAACACTACACTTGTGGACTAAGGCATGCAAAACAATGATTTATTTGCATAATCATAGCCCACATCATATTCTTGGGATGAAGACATCAGAGGAGGATTATTTCGGTAAGAGGCCAGATGTTGGTCACTTCAGGATTTTTTGGTCATCAGTATATTTCCATGTGATCAAAGATGCACAGAAGAAGTGTTGGATTAATGGGGCCTGACCTAGGTTCAGAGGTGATTTAGCTAAGAAAATCCCGGTACTGTTAGCTACCTATACCAATAGGTTTCATTTTTCATGATTGGCACGGGAAGTGCCAATATGATCTACTTTGGTGATAAAAAGATCTCATATTCTTGTGGAAAAAATATACTTACATTTGGTTGATGCTGTCCTACTTCTGAATGGGTGATCCAACAGCCTAAGCTGGGTCATGCCATATTTCAATTTTTGTTATAGGTTAGAGAAAGAAATCTGTCCAAACAGCTCAATCTTGGCAGATAAAGTAGATAGGTAGAGAAAGAAGGTTTCCCAACTGCTTAATCTGGGGCCTTGAAAGCAATAAAGGTAGCTTTAGATAGAAAATCAAAAGAAAAAAGCCAAAGGAAAAGAAAAAGGCACAAAAGGGTTTGCAAATCTAAGTGCACCCTCCTTGGAGTAAACAAAAAATGCTAGGCAATAGAGGGGTAGGCAGAGGGGGTTGCAGAAAGCATGGTTCATGGCAATTTCACTGGCCCTAAAGCAAAGGTAAAAACATGGTGCCAGTGCAAAATTTCCTATTTTCAGCAGTCTTACAGCAACTTAATGAAGCATGTCTAACTTCCAGATCACCCCCTATCACATTCATGGCTAACATCCCTATGCCTCCCATGTTCATGAAAGAAGTCAAAGTCTTTTGTTGGTTCTAGTTTCTTTAAGAGCCACATTTCTTGTGTAAAAATTCTTTTCATTTTGATCTACTTCCTAAAAACTAAGTTGATTTCATATAGACAGCTTAGTATTTTACCCCCCTCATCCACCTTTTTTCACTCATGTTAACTACTAACCTATCACTAGTTAACTCCTTATATCCCCTATCCCCCCTATTATTATGTAAATTTGGAAAAAAACCCAAAAATATCTATATATCCCCTTCCCCGAGCATTATAGCTCTATGTATCGTTTTGAAAGTTTCAGAGGCTAAAACATTGAGTGCGACCCAAAGAGCGCCGAAAAATTAATCTTGGGATTAATCCGGGATTTGCTTGGGTTAATAACCAAAACCCGCTTTATAAATAAACCTTGCAAAAAACCAAAAAACCCACTTTTTACAAAGTTCCACCGGGCACACATTTCGGAAATAATCATATTTTATTCTTCCCCGCAGTCAATATTGCCCTGGCATCTCATCAACCCGTTGACCGTCAGATCTGGGCTTTCCCATCCGACAGCCCACATGCATATCGGACAGGCCCCGATCACCGCACTTTACCGCCCGAGAAACTGTCAGAGGGTGACGTCAGGCCTCTGCCACGCGTCACCCCCATATCTTCTCGGGCCGCCCTCTGACAATACCGTGACTGTATCCAGGGCAGTTCGAGAAAATCCACTTACCACTGTGTTATACCGCCTGCCCACGTCACTGCTACGTCACGCCCACGTCAGTTCGACTCGGCGCCCTGTCGGCACCCCCGCCCGCCAGTGCTCCGACGTGTCCGCCACCTATGCAATCCCGGTGGACCACTCAGAGGCTGCCATGTCACTCGATGACGTCATACTGACGTCACCCGACCCTGAACCCACCTGATGACGTCATCCAAAAAACGTGCCAGTAACCCAAAAAGTCTATATTTAGCCAAAATTTCGCGTTTTTATCACTTTTGCTAAAAAGAACTGTTGCTCACCTCTGCATGCGAATTACGACCACCTGTCGCCAACCTGCAGAAATCGACCCGAAGAACGCTGCCGCCTCCAACCCGCTTGCATTTGTGACCATTGCCGACAATTCACCAGGTATTTACCCAAAGCATCCCCTCAGATCTTGGTTATGTCCATAATTCTCCAGAACTGAATTAACAAGAGTAAGACAACCTGTATTTACCAGCAAATTCCCGGTAAACCAGCATTCCTTTACAGTTGTAGGGTCGAAATTCACCTGCTGAACCCACATATAGTCACATTTTCCTAAATTCACAGTCTGTCCGCGAATTCGTGGACTGAAAACCTGAGCTGCACTAATTCACCGGGAGAACAGTGCTGCTAGTCCCTGCAGATGCTCAATTAACTCTCTTTTGAGCATTTTACACTATTGTCACCATAGTTTACCTCATTTTCCCTTACAATTTGCCCTACTTTTGCAAAAATACCCCTCTGTGTTGTTCTGCCCACTGAAACCAGCTCTAGTGCAAGTCACAGGTACTACTTAACCATGGAAACACCAGTAGCCCTGAATGTTCAACCTCTGAATGCCCCACACAGAGAGCTAGAGTGGAAGGCCCTGGGTGATAGAGATTACCAGATGCAAGACACAACTGCCATGACTTCCAAAATCAATATTCACTTGCTGAATGAGTTAAAAGCCCAATATCTCAGTGGAGCTGATATCCTAGGGATTTGGGACTCCAACCTACCCATTTACAATCTCCCTCAAGTCAATGTCCTCCCAGACTTGATAAATCAATGCCATTCTAGCTATGACCCATGTCAGAGAGCTGTTCTCAGCCCCTCAAGCTCAGTCTTGTTCCATATCACCACTGAGGCCATTAATGAGATGCTACGCTTTCACACTGCAAAGCCCCTAACTCCTCTCTCCATCAATGACTTGATAAAGAAAGGGGGCAAGCTGTCCAGTGCTCAGATTATCAAGATCAATCAATTATTTATTCAGCCAAAATTTGAAGCTATGAGCACCACCCTTCCTATAGCATATCAATATCTCAATGAGCTGGGCAAAATGCTTGTGGATTTGATCAGTTACATCCTGGGTTATGGGACATATGAGGATGTTGATGAAACCATTATGGCCATGATGTCCATATTCTCCCTGGGAATGCCTCCTGATGTGCACTATGATTTTGCCACATACATTGCCAATAAGATTCATGAACAATTGATGAATCTAGAAAGGGAAAAGGTGTTTAAATACACTAGGTACATCTATCACCTATTCTTATTTTATCAGCCTGATGCCTTCCCTGTTCCTCTCAAGAAGCTAAATGCCCAGGGAAACCCAAGGTCTGTAGTGTTTTGATCTTCAGTCTTTCATCATTTATCTTATTCACCTTACACCTTCTGTGAATTCATAGACCTTTTTATCCATCCAGCTATGACCTTGTTATTGGGTGTCCCTCCTCCCAGATTGACAGAGGAGATGCAAAGAATTTTTCACCTCTCAAAGGCCTACAGCATTGGTGATTGGTACTTTTACCAACACCACACAGTAATAAGAATATATGGTTGTGAGTTGAACCCTTATAGGCTGCCAAGATATGTCCCTATGAGACTTCTTGCCCTAGAGTATTTTAGGCAGTTTGGAAATGCAGACTTTGTCCATTTCCAAAGTAAAAACAAGAAGGTGCAACTAAAAGTGAGAAATCAGCTAGGCCCATTACTATACAACAAAAGGGAGGAAGGATGGAAGGAAGCTTATATGATCCTAGAGACCCTCAAATTGCAAACCAGTTTGAAATGGGTGCCTTATGACCCTAATCATTTCATTTCACTCAGAAGGGTAAAATACAAATTGGGTAGCTACGCTCACGTGAGACTGCCTCATATTGAGCAGTATGCCAATTCTTTAAGCTGTAAAGAGGGCACTCTAGAAGAGCCAATTGGTAGAGAGCAAATGCTACAAAGAGAAGCAAGAAATATTGAGAAAGAGGCTGACTTGGAAACTTGTGGGCAGGTTTCCTCTTCCTATCAAAGGCAACTTAGAGCAGCTGCCTCATTTTCTACAGCCCAGCAGCAAGTAGCCGGAACTGCCCAACAGGAATCAAGCAAGGATAAAGGCAAGCAGATGGAGTAGGAACAACCACCTCCTATGACAGAACAACAAACAAAACAGAAAGCAGAAAAGCAGGTAGAACAGCAACAAAAACAGCAAAAAGAGGGGCAGCCTATACAGCAAGAACAAACAGTTGAAGCCCCAACACCTACTAAGCAACAGGCTCAAGAGAATATGCCTCCTGGGCAAGAAATGACAGTGGAGGCCTCAGTGCTGCAAACTCCACAGAAAGAGGAAAAGGGAAAGAAGAGGGATAGAGAGCAGGAGACTCCCCTCACCACATCCACAAATCAAGGGGAGAAAAGGCAGAGATTGAATCCCCTCTCCGAGGAAGAATTGCCTATGGGGCAATCATTGGGCATGGGCCCACCGAGCATGGAGGCATCTGTCAGTTCCTTTCAGTAGGAACAAGAAAGAACCCTTGGAGGAGAGGTCAGCTCCTCAAGTCAGCAAAGGAGAGCAGAGACAGGCATCAAGAAACAATTCATTGATATTAAAAGGAGAAATGAGCCACTCAGGCTCCAAATCTACAACCAGTTGCTTAAGATGGCCCCTACCAATCAACAGAGGCTTATGTCAGCCTATGACATCACAGAAGGGAAAATGACCATGAGTCATTTCATGCCCACTATGCTGCAGCCACAGTCAGTTGCAGACTATATAAGAACCAACCTTGAGGTTCTTGCCAAGGACATCCACCCTATGGACCAAATAGAAATTCACAAGCAAACGGGTGAGATGGTCTATTCAACACTGGCAGATAAAACATTGTTGGCTAATAGGTTGGAAAACAGCCTAAATAATATAGCTGCCAAACTTGAGTTGGAGAAAGCATCCTCTCAGGCCAAAGACAACAGGATTAGGTCTTTGGAGGATATAATCATAGAGCTTGGGCATGACACAAAGGATCCAAAGGCTATACAAACGCTGCTGAAAATAAGAGATGCAGACCTTGTAGGTCTAAGAAAGAAGATTAATCTCACAGCAACCATTCACCCTCAAACAGAAGAGGTTGCCCAGCAAAGACAAGACCAGGAGGTAGCAACATTGCTGGTAGCACTGCACAAACAGCTAGTGCAAACAGAAGGGAAGCTGGAGGACATAGAGGCTGCACTGCAGGCATCCCTACAGCAAAAAGAAGGAGGTCAGACTTCCCAGCCCCCTCCAGAGGTCATAAACCTTGAGGAGCCCCCACAGACTACTGCTCCTCCCACAGAGCAGACAGCTCCATCAACATCAACATCAACACCAGCACCAACCTCAGAGCAGGCTCCGAGCCTTGATATGCAGAATTTGATGAGTGAAATCAAGGTCCTAGAAGCCCAGATGACAGAGCTAAATGGAGCCAAGGAGAATTTAGCTAAGCTGAATGAAAAATATGACAAATCCAAGCAGAATGTAGCTGAAAAAGGGAGGAAAATAAAAGCTCTCAAAGAGAAGATAAAGGAGCTGGAGAAAGAGCTCACCCTTGACAAACTGGTGGCTGAGGTCAAGACAGTTTTGTGGACCCACATTTGCCAATCAATAACTGATCAGTGGCAATATATTGAGACTATCCATGAGCAAATGGAGCTCATAGGCAAAGCACAGAAGGAAGTCCATAGAGCAAGGGCATCTCTAGGCAGTATGCCTGAGATAGCCAACAGAATGATCAATGTGGTTAATAACCAGACAGGTCCTCAGCTGGCAGCAATAGGAATCTCCAACAGAACTGAAACAATCCAGCTGATAAAGAGGGTCCTCACATTGAAAATACTGGTGCAGACATTGGATAGAAGAAGCCAGGACATGCAAACAGAAGTCAACAGATTCATGGACAAGTTTGCAATATTACAGGGCAGAGGTCTTCCTAGCTTGCTGAACAGTGCAGGGAGACTGTTATCACATGAGATTTATGCAAAAAGAGTGAACACATTTGCCACCAATCAGATCATTCAAGGATCAAGCACTTCAAAGGTAACAAGGCCAGCATCTGGGCAAAGTCTCTATGACAGAATAGAGAACTTATTTTTTATTATGAATGAGATCAGACATTTGTTTGAAGTGCCTCCAAACTTCTACAAATACACAGAGGCAGATGAAACCTTAGATGCAATTTTGAGGCATCAATTGCCTACACAAGAGTGGTGGACCAGGATGATACAGTTGTTACTATAAGCAGGAGGTTTTCATCAAAGTTTTGTCATCAAAAAACATAAGTCATCATATTCAAAAAATATGATGCATACACTATGACTGGAGAAAAGTGGAATGAGCCAGCTCAGCAAGAAGATTCGGCCACTAAGAGCAACACTGACAGCTACTGGTAATAGGGCCGAGAAAGCTACAGCATGACAAAGTATAAAGACACATCATTTAGCATTAATCCAGAACGCTCAATCGACTCAGTGTCCTCCAAAGGTCAAGAAGAGTACTGACAGAATTAAAGACTATTTATCTTACATTTAGGGTAGCAATAACTTCCTTATCTGCTATTTTGTAAAGTTGGTGAGCGTATTTAATCTATCAAATGACTCAGTGGTTCAGATATTTTGTAAAACCGATTGTATATATTCCCCCTTGCATAAGATTGCAAGTGTGGTTGTTGTTTTCTCATGAAGAAAGGAGAACTCAGCTGTAATTTCTAAAAGGATGATATAAATAAAGCTTGGAGTTTACAGGAATTGGGTCTTACTGATGCATGTTGTGTTGGAACCATTGAATGCTACAGGATTCTAGTGCTATGGCTTAATATAATAAGTGTTCTCTACCTTTGTTAATGTTTTGTTATTTGTTTAAGCTCACAACTCTCATATGTTGTTCTAAGTCTAGGAAGAAAGAAAAAGAATAGCTCAGGATTTGTCCATGGAGACACCCTGATCTCAATCTGTCTTTACTATAAAAAATTTCTAAGACTTCAGCTTGTTTAATTGGAATTCTTAACTGCTCCAATAAACCCTGAATATTTCACAGTTACTATTTAGTAATTCATGTATCCTGCTAAGTAGAAATTGTTGTTCAAATTTTTATCACACTGTCTGTAATTCCATTCCCCATTGTCTCACTCACTAATCAGAAATTTATATTATGAATAGCCATCTGGCCTTGCAGTAAAACTTTCTCCATCACAAGCACCAGGACTGCCTCAGATTTCTGACTCCATATGCCCAATGGATTAGCATCTTTCACACATTTCATGCCCTTCTCACAACAACAGTTCACAACGAAAGTCTCAAACAAAAACTGAAACTTATAACTAGCCTAAAATCTTCACAAAACAGAGCCAAAACTTAAAGAGAGAGCCCTCTCTGATTATAGGTAGGCTAGGACCTATAATCCAAAGCTTGGTTAGTGGTTACCCCGGCCGTATCCCCTTGGGAGTCATAGGGAACAACCTGGGTGTTAACATCCCGCTCTCAGTATTATTTCCAACAGGTTTTCTGAAGTATCTGTGGAGATAGAATATCCAAAGGAGAGTGGAACTTGAGTAGAAGATTGAGCATAAGAAACATGCCATATGAAGAATGGATTGACATGAAGAGTTTATTTTGGTAGACTTTCCATAGAGTTTTGGATAGAGATCTGAAGCAACATATAAACAATTAGCCAATGGATTGTTATTGGCTGATTTGTGACCCTAGTTCAATAATATATAGATTATTAGAAGGATGATAAGAGGAGTAGCTCAGATTTTTCCATAGATTGGACAACAAAGAAATTACCCCATTCCTCTAATGGTAGCCTAAGGGATTGGGTACGTTATAGAGTAGTATCAGAGAATCCAAGTTCAAAATTGGGCCTGGATGCGCTTATCATAGGTAGGAAGTCGGAGCCATCATTGGACTCTATCATGATCAAGCATGAATAGAGACTCCTTGACGATAAAGGTCTAATTGAAAAACACATAGTTCCTTTAAATATTTGTAGGTTGAAGCAACCACCTCAAGCCCTTGAACTTCAAGATAATCCAATATTTACAATTGTTTACAACAATAAGTCCATTATGCACAGTCCTCTTCTTAGATATGGGCAAAGAGGGACAATAATTGATTAATGAAAACCTTGTAAATGAATAACCTTTCCTACTCATTGGTTGGACTTTCCACTAATAGTTGAAAGATTATGCATGTCATAAATCAAAGATGATATCTTAACACAAGTTATCGACACTTGAACATAACTACCATGGATCTCATTGACAAAATATGGAGAAACTCTTTGAATCTTAGGAAACATGTTCTTATAATTTACCTAACCTATATTTGTTAGGGCTTCAATTGTTTCGAGTCACTAGGAAATCTCACCCAAAAACTCAATCATTAAAGAATTAGTCCTACACTAAATCACACCTACCTTCTCATTTTTAAGATCTTCGTGAGCTTTCACCTATGACCCTTAAAGTCAATGACCTTTAGCACCTCAAATGGTGGAATAGAAGGCATTTTAATATGGGGTAAACTCATTTCCCTTCACTTTTGTCAAGACCTCTAGAGACACTTGCAATCTACACCCCTCCTTTGACTTAACATGAATTTTGTTTTTTTCCACTTCCTTTACATACCATCCCTTCAAGTGCATCCTCATAGGAAGAGCTCATGGTTGAAATATTACGTAAACAAAGTTGAGCACACCATCTCTTTATAGGGTTTCAAGGGAGAGGTATTGGAAAATAACCATCTTATCCCCCATATCCCTTAAAACCTTCTCAACACATAAATGAAATGACAGACTGATAAATAGACCTAAAGATAAATCTCAACATTCAAGGACAAACTCAAATAGAAATAACCACACCATGGATTAAACACTAGCATTTAGTTTCAAGGACCTACTTTTGAGATTATGACCTTTTTCTTTATAATTCTCAAATGGAAGGTTTAAAATCCACATTAAAAACGGAAGATTTGCACCTTGGCCTTTGCAACCTTTGCACAAGATGAATCTATCTATTTGACTAGCATGGATATATTAGGTCTTGCATTTCTAGATTACCCAATCAATGCTTTTGAGGCCAAGTCCCTAACTCTAACTAAAATTTAACCCTATTAAAGAGGAAAATTGAAAAGTCCTACCAATAGGAGACATTTTTCCCTCCTTTTGATTGATTTACAACAAACCTCAATGCCTCTCGTTTCTTATCTTCCTCTTCCATTCTCCAACAAAAAATCTTTAATATTATACCATGAACACTTTATATAGGTAAGAATTGCAATAATTTTCCTCAACTCATGGGGTACCTTTCCACCTCAAACCATGCAAGTGGACCTAAGTCCATGGTATAACCAATGACACTTTAATATGGTTCTAATTGTCTCCTTAAAACTAGGGTATAACACACCTTACAATGCGAAATGGTTTAGGCATCTTAATCTTGCGGGCATTTTTAATTCATGGAACACATTCTAGCTATTTCTCATCAAACACAATGCACTAACACCACTAACACACACCAAAAGTCCAACATATCCATAAGATGTGGTCTACACCCAAGTGCTCAGGTTACACCTCCATAAAATGCACCTTCAACTTTGGATGTCCCAAAACTGTAATATCCTAACCCAATATGGCCTATTTGTTAGATTTGTCTAATTCACTCCTTATCAGATCCTTGCACCTCCTTGACACTCCATGACAAATCTACTCCGATGGTCACCTTCCAATTTCCAACACCTCCTCTTGCAACACGACAAAATCACCTATACATTTTGAAACAACCTTAAAAACTTCTTTAGTGGGTTGCACATATATTTCACATTTCATCTTCATCTTGCAAAGTAGTAGTGCCAAGGAGAGGGTATCCAATTTGATCAAGAAATGTTCACTTAGTACCACTACAGAGGTGTCATGTTGCAGTTTGTGAAATGTCTTAAGTTTGCTTCACAACTTCTCATGGTGCTTAACTTGCTTGTCTACACCTCTAATTGAGACTAAAATCCCCCAAACTCTCTAATGATTCAACCTCTTTAACCCTTGTTAAAGTATTATTAGACGTGCACTCATGCCTAAAGTAGAAAATATCACTAGCATCCCAATGTTCATGCTTGTTCCATCTTTTAATGCCTTGCTAAAACCACCTAAACTAAACTAAGACAACCTAAACTATGTGAGTGACTTGTAGAGGACTCCATTTTCTGAATATGAAAACATAGTCTTACAACCCCAGTCACCCAAAAATTCAAATATATTTAACCTAAAAAAGGGTACATACCCTGCTGCTTCCAAATTTGACATATGACTTTTAAGAAACCGGCACTTGTTTTTAACTATTAAATCCACTTACTATATATTCTCTTCTGTTTGCACCCACATAATATACAAGAACACTTAAATGTTTTCAATACAACCAAGTTAAAAGCATGTTTCCTTTAACAAGTCTCACATTAAAATTCCAAAAGTACATGTATACTCCATAAACATTAACAACAAAACAATTGTATAAAAAAATTATCTTAAAAATAGATTATTATTATTAATGATAAAATATCTTAACAAAAAAATTATTGTATAAAAAAATTATTTAAAAATTAGATATTATAATATGAAAAATATCCTAATATGAAATAAATACTTTTAAACACAGAATTATTATAATAAATATCCTAAATATGCCAAAAATACTTTTAAACACATAATTATTATGATAAATATCCCAAATATGCTAGAAATCATTTTAAATACAACCAAAACCAAAAGCATGGACGATGGTATTAGCTTCATTTTTGAAAAATTTAATTCTTAATTTTGTTTTAAAAAACCCCTCTCAAACCAAAAGAAGTAGTTTGTTCACTTTTCATAAGGCAGGAAGGAAGTAAGAAGTGGTTTGTTTTCTTTTCACAGGGTAGGAGGGAAATCAAGATTGAAGGGAGTTGCAAATTAGTAGCAGACCCAATATCGAACCCCACCATTGGATACAATGATAGTAAGATATGTTCCATTTTTAACTTTACCACACTTTCAAGTCACTTTAAGTCTTTCACACAGAGTGTACAGGCACCTCAGGGCTTTAGTTCAAATTCCACTCTTTTATTTTTTCCATCCATGCTTGTATCTTTAGGGTTTAATCTTTGTGTTTCATTTTGTTACTATTTGTAGGGATGGCATTGGAACTTGATGAGTTTTAATTTATCATAATAATGGAGCATGAGAAAAAGAACCGAATCAGAGGCTTAGATGTTTAGAAGGCCAATATTGCAGTCGCCAAGGCCATTGCGAGAACCCTCCCCACCTCACTCAAGCCAAACATAATAGAAAAGATGCTCAAGGCTCTGACAACAATGTCACCATCAGTAAGTTCCTGTTCCATTTATTCACTCTCTATTTCTCGATTAGTGAAACCCCTTAAATTATGAAAATAAGTATAACTTACTTTAAAAAAAGATATGATTCATAAGTAGAAATTACTCTAAGAAAATTGTAAATATTCTGCAAGGAGTGAAATCAGAATATACTTTACAATCTATCATTCTTTCTCACAAACTGTGAGATACACCAAGCTAGATGCTCTACATACACCTATGCATGTCTGCGAAAGATCTTGAAATCGATGAATGTAGTCAGATGTCACCAACATTGGGACATAGATGCTCTGTAGTGTTCTACTTGGCATAGAGGTACTTCTGACGGGCATTTCACTAACCAAGGACCACCTGGTTACCTATTCATATACTCATTGCTATAATGGAAGCATTCCTACATAAAAGTCCATGGATCCCAAAGCCATATTGGTAAACTGGTTGTCTCATATTCAAACTTCTCACTAGCATGGTTTACTGTCCCATAATAGGAAATTGGTATATCACATAGAAAAGCCTCTTATATTTTTAAGTAGTGTTCCTAGACATCGACATTTAACAATTGCATTGAAATTTTCAGTTAGGGATCTTAGCAAACAAAGCTAATTTGAATCTGTGAGTGAGAAGTTTCCTTGAGAGTTGACATGAATATTTTTCTGAGATAAGGAATGGGGATTTGTATGAGTCGCGTCATAAATATCCCCAAGTTCAACCATAATAATATTTACATAGAAAATTGATATTGACTTATTGAGCAGGCTGGAAGTATCCATTTTTTCTTCATCCGAAAACAAATTTGGCTGGTGTGTTTTGAGAAAGGATAGATATTCACGAGCAAGGATAGGTGAACCATCTCTTGGAGGAACGTAATCCTCCATAGAAATTTATACCCATTAAGGTTTTTGCTGCTAGATGGTAATTGGCAGTCTTCATATCTATTTTTGCAACTCTTTGGTGCTTTGCAGCTGGAACGGGAAGTAAAAATTGCAAACATGCACGCACTGAACCAATACATGCATCTAGAGCAGGAAATAATGTCTCTACTTCAGCCAAACCCTCTGTAGGATCTGTCTATTCTGAGAATCCCAATGAAGAAGGTTGATATGTTTCTGGAATCTATATTAGGTTCAAAACTTCCTAAACACTCTTAATGAATTCATTAGCATGATTAGAAGTGAAGGATTTGTATCCATTATCATTTCGAGTAGCTCCAACTTCATTTCTAGTTCTCTTCCTCAACTCAATATTAATCTATAGGTAAACATTACAAAGAGATTCATTGTTTGCATTATGCTTTGTAGGCATGTCACAAACCAAACTGTCCCCCATGTTTGAAAGTCTAATTTCCTCTTGCTTACGGATCATATTGTCAGTTATCTCCATGCACAACATCAAACCCCTTATCACACGTTATTCTAGACTGTAGGTTTTAACCCTGTATAGAAATTTCCTGCATACGAATTCTAAAACACATAAAATAAAAATGCGAGAGCATAACACATATACACAGAGATTTCCCCTGGATCCCAAAACTGGGACTACCAGCTTGATTTTTCGTTATGTTCCTTTCAATTTTATAATACATATTTATACATGGCGAAGCATCCAATATCATGGACCAAAAATCATCACGTCCAATACCATGGACCGAAAACCATCACGTTCAAAAAACATGGGCGAAAATCATGCACAAAACCATAGCTGGGTCCGCCCAACCTAACACAGGGTCGAGAACCTAAAATTTTCCCAGGCAGCCCCATAAAGTGGCATTATGGGTATGCTTCAAACCCCCTTGTGGACCCCCCCCCCCCC